>CAMZMU010000049.1:55983001-56035990 GCA_947311845.1 Poa pratensis | reverse complement strand
AACACCTGACACATACATGCGCTACTCCTCATTCTCTGCGCCTTATCTAGCCACGTCTCTCGCGTGAGGTCATGTGCCGAACCAAAGTGCGACTATGCCGCGTGCACGTGTTTCAGAGCATTGCGACAGCACGGGTGCAGCGGCGACGCAGCGGTGGCTCCACGTCGCTGACTCCTCGTCGGAGACGAGGTTGACGTAATGTCCACTCGAGCTCGGCGACGCGGCGCCACTCCTCCGCCCTCTCCTTCTAGGCGAGCTCGGCGGCAACTCCTGCTAGAGGAAGATGTCGTTGAGCTCCTCGTCACGGCGGTGCTTCGCCTCGAGCTCCTCCTGCTCCGCGCCGTCCGCTTGCAGAGGACCGCCACGATGGCGTTCAATGAACTATTGGGGACGAAGTCCTCCAACGCGGAGGGCGCGAAGGCGGCGGGGTCACAGCCATCGAGCTCCGCCTCCTCTGGCACCTGCCTCTTCGCATGCGCACCAGCGCAGGAGGAGCTCCCCGCACCCGATGAGCTTCCCGCGCCGGAGGAGCTCCCCTCGCCGCGCCTGGCTGCACCTCGGCGCCGGTCGAACTCGTCGACCGCGCAGAAGAGGAGGGACGGCGGCCCAGGCGCACCGTGCTTGGTGTAGCGGAGTGCTGCCCGCTTTCCTCCCCGCTCGGAGGCGACGTACTTCTTCCTCACCGAGTCGGAGAGGTCGGACCAGTCGATGTCGCGCTCCGGCGTCTCCCCTTCGGCCACAATCGCGGCGCGGCGGTGGCGGATTTGACGTCGGCGGTGGCGGAGCGCTCGTGGATTTGACGACGGCGGTGGCGGCGAGACACGGGCTGTGGAGTGAATCCACAGCCTCATGCGCTAAATTAGGTTCGGCGCTGGGTTCTCGAGCCCCCGTAAACGGTTTACGGGTCGGGGCGGCTTTACGGGCTCTGTTCTGGCCCAAAAAAGGGCATTAGTTCATAAAGCCGCCGGAGTTTTACAGTTTTCGCCTGTTTTCAGTCTATGCTAGAGATGCTCTAACGACTTCCCAATCTCTTTTTGGTGCACAACGACGGATGTGGATAGTTTGTCTTTGGAACCCATCTCTTGTGAAACTGAAGGGGGAGGAACGGTCATGTTTTTGTGAAGGCGCAACGGGTTTTCTTTCTGCATCATACATGTTTTATGTTTCTTATGCTCGAGATTATGCAGGAATTAATGCTATTAGTAAGTGGTCTAGATATGTTGATTTCATCTTGTCTACTAATTTGCATGACTAGTTTAATCTCTATTTTTATCGTCATGATTTATCTATTTTCATGGATTTAATCTTATGGAAATTGCTCACATATACAACAATCCAAAAACTTCGAACCCTCCATTTGAGGGTGTGTATTATAAGAGATGGCATAGGAGAGAAATTATCTGGCTTAAACCATGAGATGCTTTGGTGATTCTTGAGGCACACTTGAGTGAGACTTAATCTTGTATAGGGAAAACCTTTCAAGGAAGCCGATATCTTTTTTAAGAGTGTTATTTTCAGTGTTCTTAGCGAGAACATTTTGGGCTCGTATATGTTCATTGGTACTTGCAAGGACATGCGGATGTGCTTGAGGCCAAGTTTAGGGGTCTCAAAAGTGGGTAGCGAGATCTATATCATGGAACAACTCTATTACAATAAGATGACTAATGAGTGCTCTGTAGTTGAGCAAGCCTATGAGATACGGTTAATATACCCAGAAACTTGAGAACGTTGCATATGTTACCTATAAGTTTATTGCCAGATGCATCACTTCCAAGCTTCCTCCCTTGTGGACAAATATTGCTACTTCTCTTAAACATAAGAGACATGAGTTTTCCAATACGGATTTTATTATGTTTCTTCACGTGCAAGGAAAATGCAAAGGAAAAAAAAGAGACACGCGCTCGAGTTGATTCACTTTCTCTCTAGTGAGTTTCTACACTTAGAGGTAAAAACTCCCCCTTCGGGCGAACCAGATGGAATATTGTGTTTATTTGGGGTAGACTTTGGTTTCCCACCGTCGAGGACAATGCACCGACAGGTGGTGACTTAGTGGTGGATGTAAAGGACATAGATATGCTCAACAAGTTACACTGTGATGACGATGATGAGCCTCCACCGTGCGATGAGATTCCAACTTACACACGTGATAGTGATGATGAGAACCCAAGACTTAATTATGAGACTGATGATTCGGGGTGAGGGTCTTTTATGTCCTTATGCGTAGTATTTACTTTTCAACATGCTTAGTCTTTCAACATGCTTCTTCTTAATTGCATTACATCTTTATTCTTATTTTCTACATTTTATTATGTCTTTATTATGCTTAGTATTTATTTTTCAACATGCTTATTAATTGCATTACGTCTTTATGCTTCTTAATTGGATCATGTCTTTATGCTTAATTGTTTACCCTTTCTCATGCAGGTGATTGACCAAGATGAGCCAAGGCAAGGAATCATCGGCCTCCTTGCTGAAGACGTTGCGCTAGAAGAAAGCTACTAAAATAGGAGAGGTAGGATGTGTCTGGGTGTGTTTGTATGAATGTTTGGATGAATTCGAACTATGTTTGTGTCATTTGGAGTTTGTATGAATGCTTGGATGAATTCAAATCATGTTTGTGTCATTTGGAGTTTGTATGATGGTTTGGATTATATCTATATGATGTTCTGTGATGTTTTAAAATTTGTGCAATTTTAATTGTATTTAAAATGTGCTAGAAACCAGCAGCAACAATTTGCAGGAATTAAAAAATTATGGTCACCCATACGCCGATGGCATTGTCGTCGGCGTAGGGTGAATCGCGGACGCACAGGATGGCGCCACGTCGACAAATACGGACCATTTGGTCACCCATTGCCGTCGGCGTAGGTTTTCTCCCAGGCGCCAGGAAGTTGCCACGTATACATCATACACCGACGGCAATGGTGAGCTGACGGAAACAGCCGTTTGCCGTCTTGTGGGGCCCACACTACGTACGCCGACGGGGTTCATATACACCGACGGCCGAATGGTACGCCGACGGTCGGAAACACCGACGGCGAGACGCCGACGGCAACTGACGTGGTGTGGAACACGGCATATGCCACGGGGTGGCTAAGATCGGGATGAGGGCAGCGTTCTGCAACAGCGGCACCCGCAGGGATTGCGCCGGAGCGCGGACACGGGAAGTACCCAGGTTCGGAGCCCTCCCGGAGGAGGTAACACTCCTACTCCTGCTCGATCTCTCTATCAATGGTGACACAGTACATAGTTGCTCCTTGAGCTGCTCGGGGAGTGTTCCATGGTTCGGTGTGTGGAGGAAGAAGTATCAGGCGACCCTCTCTACTTGGGCACCGGACAACCTTATATAGGCCTGGCTGTCCGGCTTACAGGCGGGGCCGGCTGGTCTGCGCCAGCCGGCCGGTGTCGGCTACAGGGGTGTTTCTCCGTGACGCCGTATGTCCGCGGCACAGTGTGCTACGCTTCGCACAGTCGAACTCCATAGCCGCGTAGGAGATGTCGGGGTAGGCCTGTCGTCGTGGAGGGCTGACCGGCTGCGGTGCCGGACCCCGCCGACAGGGCAGGCGGCGCCTAGGATCCTGTCGGGCGCGGGGCAGCGCTCCGTGTCTCCCGCCTGTCGAGGCTGCTGGGTACTGTGGGAGACGTAGGGCTAGGCCTCGCTTTAGCCCATGCCTGGGCGACGTGGAGGGCTTAGCCGGCCATGGCCCCGGCGCTCCAACCATCTTGATACCAAGTAAGTAAGCCTAACTATATGGCTATAAAGAAAACGCTTTACGGGAGGCAACCCGGTTGTTTTTACTTTTGATTTTCTTTGTGTCCTCTTGCTGTAAAAGAGACTTAGTTTTTAGTTTAGTTTCTGGAATTCTTAATAAAGTGCCAAGTTTTACCTATTTTGGCTTGAAAAAGTTGCTTTTTGCATTCGGAGATTTTATTTCAGCACGAATCTGTGCACGTATGATTTTTAATTCCTATTCTGTAAATCCGAATGAGCTGAAATTTGAACTGTGGTTGCAACTTTTCATCCTCTGTGAGCCTGAATTTTTTCAGATTTTTTCGACATATTTAAGTAGGGTAGAAAAATATGTTTTGCTGCTGCTGTTTTTCTGGACGGATTCTGTCCCATTTTGTTTGATGCATTATTTGAACTTTTAACTTGAATCTTTTTTATCCAATTGAGTTTATAAGTAGGCATACAACATTATACACTTTCTGGACATTCATATGAATTTTTGTTTAAGGATTTTATGCAGCAAGCAATTCATTTGTCTATCACTACTAATGTCACCCCACAGAAAAGAAATGGGAGAAACGGTGTTTTGAAGTTTTTTCACAGGATTAGAGGAGATGCACCAAGAGCTATCCAAGGATGGTGAAGACCATAAGCTTGGGGATGTGAAGACAACCCCACTGACTAACACACTCTCGGTTTGCACACGTCTAACTTCTGTTTTTCGATCAATGCACCCTATCACATAAACTTGGAGCGTCTTTTATTTGCTTTTTATTTTGATTTTTGTTTGTCTTGAGACCACCACTATCATTTATATATGAGAAAGCTACTGGAAATTTGGGTTGAATTAAGTTGGATGCTATTAAAAAGATTGGGAAAGAGATGTTTGAGTTGATTCAAAAAGATACATATAGTTGCATGATTCATGTGCTTTTTAATGAGTATTAATTTGCAAGTGTTTTATCAAGAGCTATCTTTTATTCATGTTTTGATGCTGAATGTCACTTTACTTTGTTTAACATGGATTGGTTAGTTCTATGGACACTTATGCATGCATTTAGACGGTCAACTTTCTCCCTTTTGCTAGCCCAAAAAATTCCAACAAGTAAAAACTTGTTTTCCAACACCTTCAACCAAAGTTTTTCCAGTGAGTCCACCATATCTACCTGTTAGCTTTATGCTATTCCAAGTATGTTTATCATGTTATATTGTATTATCTTTGCTTCCAAATTAAAATGCTTATGTTATTGATTGTTATGGGAAAAGTTGGTTAAAAACTCTCACGAACTTGATGCACACTTTACTTTCATTGCACTTAATAAACATGAACCATTGTGATTAAAATTATGAAGTTGTGTGCTTGACAAGAGTCTTGGTTGGGAGTTAGCTCATATGTGCTGTCACATGGCAAGCTTTCAACAGTGCTCTTAATTATATTTAGTTGATATCATGTACTTTTGTTTATGGATGCCTAACATTGTGTGAAATAAAAGTGGAAACTTGGTAAGTTTGAGGAGTAAGTATAAATGGCTAGAGAGACTCACCGGGCGGCTAACCCAAGCCATGCATCATTCATGGTGGAAATTTACTTACATATCACGGTGGACCTTCAGTGAGGCACTTCACAATAAAAAGCTATAACAATAGTAAATAAAAGAGTGCTGAGATTGTCCATTTTGTTTGTTTGTCTTGTCATTTTGACATGGGCTTGTTCCATGTCCTGGGACAAGAGGTACCCCGGGAGCAACTCTTAATGATGCTATTATTACTTGCAATGACTTTAACTTGAACTTGCTTTGTGACCCGAGTTGAGTAGCCAGTTGGAGAGGTACTTGTGTTTAAGGGGCATGAGGCATTCAACCCATACTTTGTCAAGCACATTACTCATATTTGCTTTCACTTTAAACTTTAACATTCAAGATGCTATGATAGGGGTAATGAGAGCTCCACACCAATGGATACCACATTGCAAACATTAACTTAAGTAGAAGCATTTGGAAGCTAGATGAAACTTATTCATGTTTTACCTCTACTTATTTATCTATCTTTCCAAAGTGTCCACCTTTTATATTCAGATTTACAAGAGTACTCTATGACCATTATAGGATGTTTTTACTTTTCATTATGCATACATTTGGTCCATAGTACTTTCTTATATGTTACACTTTGTGAATTATCATTGAACATCCTTTCATTGAATATTTGATATCACTTCATAATCTATCTTGTATATTGCTACTCCTTTGAGAATGAATCATTTGACTTTATGTAGCAATAGTAATCATCTTTGATATCCATTGATAGTATTAAAATGCAAAGTCCATGTTATGTAGTTTATCACCTTCATACTCGAGGACGAGTATAGGTTAAGCTTGGGGATGTTGATGCATGTAAAATGCATACATGAACTTTGCATGTTATTACTAGATATTCCTACATATTTGCAACTTATATGATGTTATATTCATGTTTTATAATGATTTCGGGGATTTTCTAAACAATCCCCCCTCTTTTGGTTCTAACTCTGTTTTCCAGAAAACGTCTTTTTTAGTGTTTCGGACTTTCCGGGAGCTTCGGGACTCCAAAAAGGGCAAGGCCAAAGAGCACGGTTCAGAATTTTCGAGACGAACGCAATGGGCTGAAAATGAAGACCAGAAGCCCAACCAGCTGGAAACTAGAGGGCCCCACGCGGTCAGATTCCCTGGCCGCGTGAGGACCCCTCTTTTCCCCCTCGTGGCTCCGATGCCGTCCGTTTTCGTCTCCGTGGCTTCGTCTTGACCTAAAACCGGCTATAAAAATAGTCCCCCGGGAGTTTCGGGAGGAGGCGGCGGAGAAACACAAAACCACGAAACAGAGAGTCAGAAGGCTGCCGCCGGAGAAGATCGGAGGGGGGAAACGCCGCCGGAATCACCTCCGGAGGGCTCCACCCCCCTCCGGCGTGTTCATCATCAACATCTACAGCAAGATCATCTCCATCTCTCCACTGTAAACTCTTGGCAAACATGATATATGATGCAATATACTATTCCCTTGATCTATTGTGTCTCCCCATCTATGTTTGAGAAGTGATTTGTTCATGGCAATAGTGAAATAGTTCGTTGATTGGTTGCATACAAGTTTTGTTATCTTTTATGATTGTCTTTATGTACAATATATGAGTGCACACATATGTTGGGGAATGCATGTAAGGTGATCACCGGTAATGTAATGGAGTGAGGGAGACTTGGGAGGACATGTAAACCTGAGACCGAGTCATGAAGTTACTTTATTGGGGGATATATATAGGGGACCTTAGAACTTAAGGCTATGGTGGGACTTTTATGTCTTAATAATTCTTGTGTGCTCATTTACTTGGCCATGAGATCCATCATAAGGGGTTTTAGTTCATTTACTTGGCTACACCTATTTATGGCTCCTTCCTAGAAGAAACAATTAAGACTGAAACATGTGCTTCACTAATTGTGACAACCACACGAATGAAATAACAATTGCTAGAACATTTGCTCCCTTGAGATATTTGCTACTTGAGATATTTGCTACTTGCTACTTTGAGAAACTTGCTCTAAGAAACTTGCGTTTGAAACTTGATTGAGAAACTTGTTACTAGATAAACCCATTCCACATCACTTGCTTTCATTAGTTAGTTCCTTTCATATTTAAACTTATTGCTTTGCACAAACGGCCATATAAGAGGGTTATAGGGCTTTAGAGAATAGATAGTTTACCTTCAGCTCCTCGTGGGTTCGACACTCAAATACTTATCGAATTGTGCTACAGTGATTCCTTGCTCTTGGGGATTATCAAGCACTTTTCTGGCGCCGTTGCCGGGGAGCGTTGTGCTAAGCTTTTATTCTTGTTTGCATTGCATACTAACATATAAATCTAAAACATTATTATAAAATGGAAAACAACCAAACAATTATAGAACTGTATAATATCTATCTTGAGTTAGGACATGAAGTGTTTGAGGAGAAAATTAAATTTTATTTGCATAACAATCATGTTTGTGGTAGTACTAATTCGTTGAACACCTTTATTGCTAATGCTAAGGAAAACCTTAAGCTTGGGGAAGTTTGTTTTGATGAATATGATATTTTTAGTCCCCCAAGTTTGGAAGAGAAAATTTATTTTGATGATACTATGTCTCCCATTTATGATGATTACAATGATGTATATGATATTTTCAGTCCACCTACTATTGAGGATGAAAGTGATTTAATTGAGTTTGATGATCCATTATGCTCATTAGATGATAAGTCTTTATGTGGTGATTCTATTCAAAACTATGTGGTTATGTTTAACTTTAATGCTTGCAACTATTATGAGAGAGGAAGAGATAAGAATCCCCTTTATGTTTCTATGTTATTTAAAATGCAAGCTATTGATTATTATATGCATTGGTTACCTCAAATTTGTTGTTATTTATTCATATATAAAATTCCAATGCATAGGAAGAGAGTTAGACTTAAAAGTAAATTGTTTAATATTCTGTGGTGTGTTCCTTATGCTTTAATTTCCTATTCGGTTTGAGCACACCTTTATATCTTTACAACATGTAAAATATCTTTACCTACTGTTTTGTGACAATTAGTTTAAGATTTTCATTTTATATAAAATTTGGGAAAGTAAATGAGAAGGATGAGTAATGGAGAAGTTGGGGTCGACCTTGAACATGTGTTGTTCATGCCAATGGAACCGTTGCAAAGTCTCTATCATTAAAACTTTTCCCAAAGCTAAAACCAAATAAAAAGAGTGTTTATGTTGTATATATTTGCTTCTCCTTTTGCCTTTTTGCTAAATCAAAAACAACAAAAATATTTTCCTTCTTCTTTGATTGTTTCTCTTGATTCTTGCTTGGTTCTTTTTGTTTCTTTTTTATTTTTATCTTCAGCTTAAGTTTTGGGTTTTTGAGTCAAGGTGCTTGTTTACTACCGTAACATCACCTTTGTATCTTATTTTTCATCTTAATGGCAAGAATAACCTCTTTTGAGAGGTAGGATTAAACAATAGTGATTTGCTGTCCAGAAAACAGATGCCTGAGCTTCACTGCGAAAAATGTATAAAATCACAGAAGAGGAATTTTGACCTGATATTTTACGACAGCAATATTCAGTTATTAATACACATTTCATTAGTTCAAAGTTTTCTGATTTGAGCAACGTAAGTGCCTCTGAAAATTCACTCTTTACGGGCTGTCCATTTTTGACAGATTCTGTCTTTATTTTGCATTACTCTCATTACTTGTGTTTTGTGTGGTTCTATTGATCAAAGAGCAATACACAACCATAGTAATATTAGCTAATGTGTAGAATCAACTCATGATATGTCTTTGCTGTACCTATGAGGATTTCATTTATGGAGACACTAACCCCTCTAATCAAGTTTTAAGATGAGTTTTGTGTGAAGAGAACTTTCAAGTGGAAGAGTTGAGGGTGATGAATAAAGATCACGAGGGACAAACACTCAAGCTTGGGGATGTTACCCCTAGGCTCACCCTACATATATCAAATAAGTACAAGAATTTAAGCTTGGGGATGCCAAGCCACCTCACTCCAACCATCTTGATACCAAGTAAGTAAGCCTAGCTATATGGCTATAAAGAAAGCGCTTTACGGGAGGCAACCCGGTTGTTTTTACTTTTGATTTTCTTTGTGTCCTCTTGCTGTAACAAGAGACTTAGTTTTTAGTTTAGTTTCTGGAATTCTTAATAAAGTGCCAAGTTTTACCTATTTTGGCTTGAAAAAGTTGCTTTTTGCATTCGGAGATTTTATTCCAGCACGAATCTGTGCACGGTATGATTTTTAATTCCTATTCTGTAACTCCGAATGAGCTGAAATTTGAACTGTGGTTGCAACTTTTCATCCTCTGTGAGCGTGAATTTTTTCAGATTTTTTCGACATATTTAAGTAGGGTAGAAAAATACGTTTTGCTGCTGCTGTTTTTCTGGACGGATTCTGTCCCATTTTGTTTGATGCATTCTTTGAACTTTTAACTTGAATCTTTTTGATCCAATTGAGTTTATAAGTAGGCATACAACATTATACACTTTCTGGACATTCATATGAATTTTTGTTTAAGGATTTTATGCAGCAAGCAATTCATTTGTCTATCACTACTAATGTCACCCCACAGAAAAGAAATGGGAGAAACGGTGTTTTGAAGTTTTTTCACAGGGATTAGAGGAGATGCACCAAGAGCTATCCAAGGATGGTGAAGACCATAAGCTTGGGGATGTGAAGACAACCCCACTGGACCAACACACTCTCGGTTTGCACACGTCTAACTTCTGTTTTTCGATCAATGCACCCTATCACATAAACTTGGAGCGTCTTTTATTTGCTTTTTATTTTGATTTTTGTTTGTCTTGAGACCACCACTATCATTTATATATGAGAAAGCTACTGGAAATTTGGGTTGAATTAAGTTGGATGCTATTAAAAAGATTGGGAAAGGGATGTTTGAGTTGATTCAAAAAGATACATATAGTTGCATGATTCATGTGCTTTTTAATGAGTATTAATTTGCAAGTGTTTTATCAAGAGCTATCTTTTATTCATGTTTTGATGCTGACACTTATGCATGCATTTAGACGGTCAACTTTCTCCCTTTTGCTAGCCCAAAAAATTCCAACAAGTAAAAACTTGTTTTCCAACACCTTCAACCAAAGTTTTTCCAGTGAGTCCACCATATCTACCTGTTAGCTTTATGCTATTCCAAGTATGTTTATCATGTTATATTGTATTATCTTTGCTTCCAAATTAAAATGCTTATGTTATTGATTGTTATGGGAAAAGTTGGTTAAAAAGCTCTCACGAACTTGATGCACACTTTACTTTCATTGCACTTAATAAACATGAACCATTGTGATTAAAATTATGAAGTTGTGTGCTTGACAAGAGTCTTGGTTGGGAGTTAGCTCATATGTGCTGTCACATGGCAAGCTTTCAACAGTGCTCTTAATTATATTTAGTTGATATCATGTACTTTTGTTTATGGATGCCTAACATTGTGTGAAATAAAAGTGGAAACTTGGTAAGTTTGAGGAGTAAGTATAAATGGCTAGAGAGACTCACCGGGCGGCTAACCCAAGCCATGCATCATTCATGGTGGAAATTTACTTACATATCACGGTGGACCTTCAGTGAGGCACTTCACAATAAAAAGCTATAACAATAGTAAATAAAAGAGTGCTGAGATTGTCCATTTTGTTTGTTTGTCTTGTCATTTTGACATGGGCTTGTTCCATGTCCTGGGACAAGAGGTACCCCGGGAGCAACTCTTAATGATGCTATTATTACTTGCAATGACTTTAACTTGAACTTGCTTTGTGACCCGAGTTGAGTAGCCAGTTGGAGAGGTACTTGTATTCAAGGGGCATGAGGCATTCAACCCATACTTTGTCAAGCACATTACTCATATTTGCTTTCACTTTAAACTTTAACCATTCAAGATGCTATGATAGGGGTAATGAGAGCTCCACACCAATGGATACCACATTGCAAACATTAACTTAAGTAGAAGCATTTGGAAGCTAGATGAAACTTATTCATGTTTTACCTCTACTTATTTATCTATCTTTCCAAAGTGTCCACCTTTTATATTCAGATTTACAAGAGTACTCTATGACCATTATAGGATGTTTTTACTTTTCATTATGCATACATTTGGTCCATAGTACTTTCTTCTATGTTACACTTTGTGAATTATCATTGAACATCCTTTCATTGAATATTTGATATCACTTCATAATCTATCTTGTATATTGCTACTCCTTTGAGAATGAATCATTTGACTTTATGTAGCAATAGTAATCATCTTTGATATCCATTGATAGTATTAAAATGCAAAGTCCATGTTAGTTTTATCACCTTCATACTCGAGGACGAGTATAGGTTAAGCTTGGGGATGTTGATGCATGTAAAATGCATACATGAACTTTGCATGTTATTACTAGATATTCCTACATATTTGCAACTTATATGATGTTATATTCATGTTTTATAATGATTTCGGGGATTTTCTAAACAATCCCCCCTCTTTTGGTTCTAACTCTGTTTTCCAGAAAACGTCTTTTTTAGTGTTTCGGACTTTCGGGAGCTTCGGGACTCCAAAAAGGGCAAGGCCAAAGAGCACGGTTCAGAATTTTCGAGACGAACGCAATGGGCTGAAAATGAAGACCAGAAGCCCAACCAGCTGGAAACTAGAGGGCCCACGCGGTCAGATTCCCTGGCCGCGTGAGGACCCCTCTTTTCCCCCTCGTGGCTCCGATGCCGTCCGTTTTCGTCTCCGTGGCTTCGTCTTGACCTAAAACCGGCTATAAAAATAGTCCCCCGGGGAGTTTCGGGAGGAGGCGGCGGAGAAACACAAAACCACGAAACAGAGTCAGAAGGCTGCCGCCGGAGAAGATCGGAGGGGGGAAACGCCGCCGGAATCACCTCCGGAGGGCTCCACCCCCTCCGACGTGTTCATCATCAACATCTACAGCAAGATCATCTCCATCTCTCCACTGTAAACTCTTGGCAAACATGATATATGATGCAATATACTATTCCCTTGATCTATTGTGTCTCCCCATCTATGTTTGAGAAGTGATTTGTTCATGGCAATAGTGAAATAGTTCGTTGATTGGTTGCATACAAGTTTTGTTATCTTTTATGATTGTCTTTATGTACAATATATGAGTGCACACATATGTTGGGGAATGCATGTAAGGTGATCACCGGTAATGTAATGGAGTGAGGGAGACTTGGGAGGACATGTAAACCTGAGACCGAGTCATGAAGTTACTTTATTGGGGGATATATATAGGGGACCTTAGAACTTAAGGCTATGGTGGACTTTTATGTCTTAATAATTCTTGTGTGCTCATTTACTTGGCCATGAGATCCATCATAAGGGGTTTTAGTTCATTTACTTGGCTACACCTATTTATGGCTCCTTCCTAGAAGAAACAATTAAGACTGAAACATGTGCTTCACTAATTGTGACAACCACACGAATGAAATAACAATTGCTAGAACATTTGCTCCCTTGAGATATTTGCTACTTGAGATATTTGCTACTTGCTACTTTGAGAAACTTGCTCTAAGAAACTTGCGTTTGAAACTTGATTGAGAAACTTGTTACTAGATAAACCCATTCCACATCACTTGCTTTCATTAGTTAGTTCTTTCATATTTAAACTTATTGCTTTGCACAAACGGCCATATAAGAGGGTTATAGGGCTTTAGAGAATAGATAGTTTACCTTCAGCTCCTCGTGGGTTCGACACTCGAATACTTATCGAATTGTGCTACAGTGATTCCTTGCTCTTGGGGATTATCATTCACTCGGATCTTCTGTGGGCCTTTGGGTACCTGGGTTTTATCCCCGTGTCACTAGCCCCCAAACACGTTGGAGCGATGCAGCCGGTTACGGCGAGGAGGGCTTCTGCGTGTTCAACAAACCGAAGAAGTTCATCCGGTCGAGGAGGCGAAACGTCGGGCGCTCCGCCGGCCGGGTGCTGGTGATGACGCAAGGGATGACGCTGGCACGTCCCATCCGCCTGCCAGGCGGTCGCCCGGTAGTCGAGACGACTCCTCAATTTCCATTGCAGGATCTTCTGTGGCGATGCAGAAGGAGTGGGATCTTTTGCGGCGTAACTGCCGCCCATGATCTCACCTTTGATCGTGCGGTTGCGCGCCACGCGGCGCGATCTGCGGGGGCGGTTTCCCGATGCGAGAGGGCTATAAAAGGGGGCCGACATCCACGGTGGGAGGAGTTTGCCACACTTCGCCCCATCGCCTCCACGCTCCCGAGCCCTCCGCCGCAACCTCCGTCCTTCTCTTCTCCTTCTTTTCCGGCGAGGCGGCTGCTCCACCGGCGCGGCACCTCTCCCTCCGGCGCACAGCAACAGCGAACGCGGCGACCACGGGCCACCACCACTCGACGCCGGTGACGACTCCTGCTCCCCCGGTACGCTGGAGCCTGAGATGGCCGAGGGAAACGACGGCGGCGGCGACTGGCGCGGCTCGCACATCACCGCGGAGGACATCGAGGGCCGCGCGCGCGTGGACTCATGTCGACGGAGGAGCGGGTGGGGGTGCGCCTCGCTGCCGAGGACGAGGTGATCCCTGTCGCGCACGCCGGCGAATCGGTGGTCTTCATAGATCACTTCAACCGCGGGCTCCCATTGCCGGCGAGCCCGTTCCTCCAGGGCTTCCTCCAGTTCTTCGGCCTGCAGCCGCACCACCTCGGAGCCAACTCCGTGGCGACGGTGACCTACTTCGCCACCGTTTGAGAAGGGTGGCTCGGCGTCTGGCCATCTCTTTCTCTCTTCTGCCGGCTCTTCTACCTCCGCGGCCGATACCTCGGCGACAAGGAGGAGCTCGGCTTCATCGACTGCGGAGCCGCGATCGTCTACCGCCGGTCGCGGACGGAGCTGCCGGTTACAAGAAGCCGGATACGGTGAAGGACTGGCAGCGGACGTACTTCCGGCCGGTTGCCCCAGTTAGGGACAACGGGGGCGTGAAGAAGTACGGCGAGCAGTCGGACGTCGACATGATGCTCGAGCGGCTCGAGGCCCTCTTCACGAAGGAGGGGCTGACCACCCGGGACGTCACCCTCTGCTGGCTGTACAACCGGATCGCGCCGCTGCAGACCCAGCTCCACAAGATCTGCTTCCTGAACGGGCGCCTCGACCCCACCCGGCTGACCTGGAAGATGTGGAAGCTGGAGTCGCTGAACGGCTGGCTCCGGCACGTCGCCAAGGAGCAGAGGGTGGCGGAGAACTGGAAGTACAGCAGGGCGCCGTATACTCGCCGGAAGCGGGCGCCCAAGGTACGTTGTCTTGCTGGTGCTTTTTCTTTCATGTCTTGGCCGACTGCTCACCCGGCCGGCTGCGCAGCTGTTCAAGATCCAGCTTGAGGAGGACGGGCCCAACGACCCCCAGTTCCGGCCGAACATCCAGCTGGAGATGGATGCGCCCGGGGAGCCCCAGCCGGAGGGCGAGGAGGAGGCGGCCGAGGGCGGCGGCAACAGCGAGGGCGACGACGACGAGGCCGCCCAGGGAGACGGTGGTCGCGCCGGAGGCGACCAGGCGGATGACGCGCCGGTTGACCAGGCGCCGCTTGGAGGTGGCGGGGCGGGCAACGCTCCGCCATCTACTCGGGGTAAGCCAGCTGCCTCTAGCTCTGATGTTGACGAGGTCTCGAAACCTGTGGAAGTCATTGATCTCTCGGACACTGAGAGCGTTGAGAGTGCAGAGACCGCGGGGTCGACCTTGGCCCCCTGCCCGAAGAGAACGAAGCCGGCTACTCCAACCGGCGTGGAGGGAGACGAGGACGACGACGAGTTGCTGCTGAGGAAGCGGCCGAAAAGGGTCCCGGTCAACGTGCGCGGGTAAGTGCTTCTCATTGCTTAACATCTCTGCTGTCTTGGCGGATGAATCAACGTGTTTTCTTCAGGGCGCCGAGGCCCTTGGCTGTTGGCGGGGCCGCGGAGACGGCTGCTGCGCCGGCTGCGCCCGCGGACGCGGCCGCCCGGGCAGCGGGAGAGCAGGAGGGCGGGCTAGGGGAGCAGCGCGAGCAGCCCCCTGCGCCGGGTACGGGAGGGCAGCCGGTGGGACCCCAGGTCGAGGTGGTCCCACCTTTCGGCGGAGCCGATGTCGAGAAGGCCGGTGATGCCCCGGGGGCAGCCAGGGTCGGAGCGGTGGGCGCTCCGAAGACGAGGGCCGAGGCGGCACCCTCTACGAAGAGGGCCGAGTCGGCGGCGAAGAAGAAGGCGGGGAAGCAGGCGGCGCCGGCAGTCGGGAGAAAGCCAAGGGCGCCGCTGCTTCTTCGCAGCGGCAGCTGGTGCCGGCTGACCCCTCCATCGCTGCCAACGCCGGGGGGACGCGGAGGCCGACCAACCCGCTGGACTTCGCCTTGGAGATCCGAAAGGAGCTGGTGGTCCAGCTCCAGGATTTCGACCGCTTCCTGGAGCTGCTTAAGGTATGTTCTCGTGCTTAGTTTCTTTGCTTTATCTTGGGCCGGCTGCGGCAGCCGGCTCGAGTCTTGAGCCTCACCTTTTCTTAACTTCAGGAGGAGTCCAACCTGAAGGTCCTGCAGCTGGAGAAGGACCTCGAGGCCGCCAAGAGTAAGTGTTTTGTCCGGCTGTGATTTTTCCATACGGAGCCGGGTGCGGGATCTGATGCTTTTCTTTGCAGAGAGCGACGAGGAGCTGCACGCCAAACTGGCTAGCTACTAGTTCAGCGACCTGGCGCAGGAGGTGGAGCGCCTCAAGAAGCGTGACGAGGAGCGGCAGGCGGAGCTAGCTGGACAAACTGGCCGAGGCCAAGGAGACGGTGGAGAAGGCGGCGGTGGAGGCGCGGGAGAAGTTCGAGAAGCTGGAACAGGGCTACAACAAGCAGCGCCAGGACGACCAGGCGGAGATCACGAGCTGAAGGACGAGGTCACCCGTATGACGGCGGAGGAGGGGTCGGCGCGCAAAGAGCTGGCTCGTATCGACCTCGCTGTTCGAGGTAATCTTCGTGACGATGTCCTTGTCTTGCTGAAGATTTTCTTGTCATGACGTTTCTTGTCCGGCTGCAGGCTACTATCCGTCTGCGGGCATGGAAGCGGCTAGGGCCCAGCTGGAAACCCTTGGGGTGGAGCCGACTGGTGCCGCCATTGCCGGCTGCGCGACCTCCGTGGCAGACCGGGTGGACCGGCTTGGGGTCGGTGCTTGCGCGTTGGCCTTCGCGACCGGGAGGCTCTGCAGGTATGTCTGGCCTGGCCAGGGAATCCCCATTGTCCTGGCCAAGCTGGCACGTCATCTAGCTCTCGCGCCGGCTGCGGCGCAGGAGCTGCAGGAGTCGGCCACGTGTGGCGGAGCCTTGTGGGCCGTGTCGCTGCTCAAGTCCTGGTACCGGCTGCTGACCTGGAGCAGCTTACGGTGGGCTTTCGGGATGACGACACGTACGCGAAGCTCAAGCAGCGCCCGGACATTCGTGACGCCGCCTGCACCATCGCTGACTTCGTCGACTTTGCGGACTTCATCCCCGACTGGAAACCGGCCCAGCCGGCCAATGACTCGGAGGCTGAGTACGCCGAGGAGGATGATGGCGACGAAGTCGAGGAGCCAGCGAAGGACTCCAAGGGGAAGGCCGTCGAAGAAACCGGCTGCTCTAAAACTGGCGACGTGGCCAGCTCCTCGAAGGCCGCCGAATGAAGACCTCGGGATGCCGGGTTGCCACTTGTACTCTCGTAGTTTCTGTTGAACTTGTCCTATTTGCCGCCGGAATGCCGGGCGTACTTGTTTAGAACTTATGGTACTCGTGTCATGACTTCTGTGGAGCTTCGTCTCCTTTACTCTGTTTCTGCTCGAAGTTTCTCGCAATTGCTTTTGCCTCTTTACCCTCACTAGCCCCCGAGATTCGGCTCGGCTGGCGCAGCGAGTCGAGTTGAATTTCAAGTATCTTCGATAGTTAGCCCGGCTGCTCTCGGGGCAACCGGGTTTCCGCGCACTAGCCCCCGAGATTCGGCCCGACTGGGGATGCCAGTTGAGTTGAATCTGGACTAGGATCTTCGATAGTTTGCCCGGCTGGTCGTGACAACCGGGGTTTCGCGCGCTAGCCCCCGAGATTCGGCCCGACTGGCGTAGCCAGTTAAGTCGAATCTGAACTAGGATCTTCGGTAGTTTGCCCGGCTGGTCGTGACAGCCGGGTTTTCACGCACTAGCCCCCGAGATTCGGCCCGACTGGCATAGCCAGTTGAGTCGTATCTGGACTAGGATCTTCGGTAGTTTGCCCGGCTGGTCGTGACAGCCGGGTTTTCGCGCACTAGCCCCCGAGATTCGGCCCGACTGGCGTAGCCAGTTGAGTCGAATCTGGTCTAGGTATCTGTCGGGGGAATACTTTGTGGATTAACCCGCGGCCCATGTTGATAAGTGCGACCCACTTTACTCGCACCAGAAAAGGCCTGCATGAAAGCAAGCCCAAGATCGCACCGCCACAAGGACAAGGATCTAGAAGACATGTCCTGGAAGACGCGAGGAGAAGTTAGTCTCCAAGTAGGTTCCGGTCGATGTATTCCTTGTGGAGGAAGTTTCCTTTATAACCTAGCGAGCCTCTGTGTATATAAAAAGGACTCGCAGGACTTAGACAGGGTCAAGCTATCAAACCCTAAAACCCTAGTTCTTACGGCGAGTACCCAGATCGGATCGCCTCCATTGTAACACCACGTATATCATATCAATACCAATCTAGGGTAGGCAGGAAGTAGGTCTTTACCTCACATTGAGGGCCGAACCTGGGTAAATCTGTGTTCGTCCTTGTTCCTGCGATCCCAAGCTCGGAGACGATTGACTCGCGCAAATCCCACACCTACGAAGTCATCCATGACGTCTGACGTGACAAACCCACGACAGTTGGTGCCCACCATGGGGCCTGCGATCAAGAGTGTCACGTTCCGCGCAGGATCGATGAAAGGAGCTGAAGACCTCGCCATTGGCCACATCATCGTGGTCGATGGCATGCCTCTCATTGACGATTCAAGCTGGGGACTAGAAGCAGATTACCTGGAGACCGGTCGCATCATCCCGTTAGGATATATTCATGTTTTCGTTGGCTTCATCGGCGGCGAGTCAGAAGACCCATCACAGCCGGGCGACTCAGAAGAAGGAGTCACCGTAACGGTGGATGAAGAAGAAGAATCTACCAACAACGAGCCACTAACACTCGAAGACGAAGAAGCCCAATCCATCGAGTATGTGCTCGAGGAAAGGCTATGTGGAAACCCTAGGGGTGGCAGCTCGCCCTCCGTAGGAGATCAATGCATGGAAGGGATCTACAGGACCATGGAAGCAGAGGAAGGGCTGGGCGTGCCACAGGGCAACTTAGCCCCCACGGCGCCGGAAGCAGCGGAACAAGTCGCACCAGAAGGATCAGGAGTCGTAGAGCTCGGTTCAAGTCGTGCGGCACCCGCTGCAACCACCCCCGGAGTCGCGGCCTCAGGAGTCGCAAACAGAGAAACCCCATCCAGAGTTGTACCTACGGAAGGAGGGCCAAGAATAACCCCCAACACGGCGGTTGTGATGCCCCAGAGCAGCCCGCTGTTTACACCTATATCTGCTGTTAACGCTGCCGCTAGAGTTGTGGAGCTGGAAGCTACCAGGATTGGGCTGTATGTAAGGATGGCAATTTTACCCATGGGTACGGGTACCCGCGGGTACCATACCCGTGTGGGTAGGGTATGGGCAAAATTTTATACCCATGAGTAGTACCCGTACCCTACCCGTTAAGTCGTGGGTAGGGTACGGGTATAACCTCGTACCCATGGGTATACCCATACCCTACCCGTTTATATAACTTACCCGTGAAGGTGCAATATTTATTCTCGTGAGAATGTTAATCCATGTTAAAATTGTCTTCAATTGTCAATTTGACTTGAAATAATTGTCACGTATTCAAATATATGGTATTGAGTTGGATAAATATTTTTCTTTTATAAATGTATTATCGATGAATGTAAAATTATGAATAACTTGTGTACTATTTGATCTACCCGTTGGGTACCCAATGGGTATGGTTACCCGTCGGGTATGGGTACGGGTAAAGTTTTATACCCATGAGTATGGGTATGGGTAGACTTTTGTACCCATTGACTACACGGATATGGGTATGGTATTGCTCTACCCGCCCCATACCCTACCCATTACCATCCTTAGCTGTATGATGAAGTCCAAAGGATTGTGGATGAAAGGAGCAGGCTCGCGCGCGAGGACCAGCGCCTCCAACAGGAACAACGGCGACTCGCCGAAGACACCATCATCTTACAAGGAGGGCCAAGCACCTTGCCGCACCGACGCCATATCAGTCACCTGCAGCCAGGAACAGTAAATCCCATGGAGTTATTCCAATCACCCACCTCTGGACCTACGGCCGTGGTCCCTGTAGTCAATACACCAGCAGCCACGGCGCCACCCCACGCGATCCCATCAGTCGCAACTAACGCAGTGCGTCCAGTCGCATGGTCAGAAGCCGCAGCACCATCAGTCGCAGCACCCTCATACATAGCACCACCTGTCGCGTCTAGGCGACCCGCGGTGTCTTTAGTCGCGCCTGCAGTGCGGACGATGGCATCACCAGCCTTCGCGCCTGTAGTTCCATCTTTTGCGGCAC
Source organism: Poa pratensis (assembly GCA_947311845.1). Taxonomy (NCBI): domain Eukaryota; kingdom Viridiplantae; phylum Streptophyta; class Magnoliopsida; order Poales; family Poaceae; genus Poa; species Poa pratensis. The sequence goes on along the minus strand of CAMZMU010000049.1, from coordinate 56,016,122 downwards.
CGAGAGCGGCGGAAGCACCAGGGTCGGGAGCTCTAGTGCAAGCTAACAACAAGGCTATCATGCCACCTCCGTCGCCACAACCAACTTTTGTGCAGCAGCCGGCACCGCAGCCTCAAAGGTTCCATACACCGCAAGTACACTATATTAGCCTAGTGGAGAATCTCTATGCGGCTACCAACATCTTAGCCAGGTTGACACCGGCAGGAAACACACCGATGGACAGAGAGGCGCGGCGCCATTGAGATGCTGAGCACAGCGGTAGTACAGCAGGAAAACATGTCTGAACATGGGGGACGGCTGCTTGCCACCCCCTACAACAGTAGAGTAACAGCGGAAAGAAGCGTCCGAGCCGAGTCGCCGCAGGTTGCGACTTCAAGTTCAGCCAGGCGACAAAGGGAAAACCAACAGGTGGTACAAGTTCAACCCGCAGAAGATGTGCAGCTGCATGCAATGGTTAATCCGGCAGGGAGGCCAGCTCCATCCAACTTATCATCGCGACTTAAAGGTCCAGTCTGCTTCAGCGAGAGGATTAGGTCTGAGCCGTTTAATGCAGATTTCAAAGGACCTCGCAAGGTCGCAAATTACAACCCAAGCATGGATCCAGTCACTTGGCTCAACAATTATGAGATGGGCATGAGCATCCTCAGCGCATCCGAAGAGATCTGTGCCTGATATCTAAACATGATGTTGGAAGGCGCAGCCCACATTTGGTTACAAAACATACCACCAAACTCAATAAATTCTTGGGATGAGGTGAAGGAAGCTTTCGTCAAGAACTTCCAAGGAACATGCAAGCGACTCTGCGGTATAGAAGATCTTGAGCGCTGCGTGCAAAAGGAAGGCGAGTCAAGTCGCCATTGGATGAGGAGAGTGGCAGAAATTATACACTCCTCGGACAACATACCTCCCAGCTCAGCTGTCCTAATTATGGAGAAAAACTGCAAGTTTGAGCCGCTGGTCCACAAACTGGGTCGCATGAAGGACAAAGTTAAGAGCCTCAGCGAGGTGATGGCAGCGGCTAACAAGTATGCAAGTTCGGATAAGACCAAGGACGCATCTGATGGAGAGGAAGAGGAAACTACTGGCAAAGGAAAGAAGACCAGCAGCAAGCTAGCAATAGTAATGCGAGTTATAACAAGCGCAAGAACGAGGAAGGAAACTCGGGATTAGTCGCAAATACGAACACTCGTTACAAGCCAAGTAGCGGCAGAGGAAGAAATTTCCACCCAGTTAACTTGGAAGAAGTTTTCAACCGTCCCTGTGACATCCATGTGGGGAAAGATGGAAAACCACCTAACCACACAAAAGCACAGTGCTACCATTACAAAAATGGAAGGATGGGCAGCCACTTAATGGGAATAACAACAATCAGAACAACGAGGGAGGCAACCACGGCGGAGGCCACCATAATGCTGCTCCAAACCTACAGCCGGACCAATCGCAGTTCCCAAAACAGCTGGGTCAATATCACACAATTGTGGTTAATACCTCAAGGAGGGAGCAGAAGCTGCGACGACGCAACCAAGCTGTTAATGCCGTAGTACCAGCCATACCACAGTGGCTGAAGTGGTCCGAGCAACCAATAGTTTGGAGCCGCGAAGATCATCCAGGAGAAATAAACGAAGGAGGCAAGCTCGCGCTTGTAGTTGCCCCTCAAGTCGCAGGATACAAATTAAGCAAAGTATTGATGGATGGAGTCAGCAGCATCAATATACTGTACTATGAGACTTTCAAGAGGATGAATCTCCAAGAAAAGCAGCTGCATCCGTCCAGAACAATGTTTCACGGGGTCGTGCCAGGCGTATCAGCTCAACCATTGGGGCGAATCAACCTGGAAGTCGCCTTCGGGACGCAAAGCAACTTCAGAAGCGAGTACGTCTGGTTTGAGGTTGTAGATTTCCAGAGCCCATACCATGCCCTCTTTGGCAGAGAACCATTTGCAAAATTCATGGCTCGACCGTGCTACGTATACCTGAAGCTAAAAATGCCCGGTCCTAAGGGAGTAATCACAATAAATGGCAATAAAGAGATAGCACAAGAATGCGAGGAAGGCGACAGGGCTATGGCCAGAGACGCTTACGTCGCGGAAAATGCGCCTGCTCCTGAGCCGCAACAAAACTTTGATGACATCGTGGAAGCCAAAAGACACCTGCCTGACCTGCGACTTCAGATTACAGCCACAAGAAGGGCAAGAGCTGCAGGCCATCGGCAATAAGGGTATACCCCAACCATCGCGAGTCGCCATCAACGATCGCAACAGAACCAACAAGGGTTCGCAGTATCAAGCTGGCCACTCAGGGCTCAAACCTCAACACCGGTTGCCACCTAGGCGCAACCGTACCATATGTATCAAATTGGATCGCCACCTAGGCGCGATCAACCCATGTATCAGGAATTAGCCGCCACTCAGGCGCGGCCGTACCTGTGCATCAAAAATCTGGTCGCCACTCAGGCGCGACCGACCCCATGCATCAAAAATCTGGTCGCCACTCAGGCGCGACCGACCCCATGTATCACCTCTGGTCGCTACTCAGGCGCGACCAACCCCATGTATCACCTCTGGTCGCCACTCAGGCGCGACCGACCCCATGTATCACTTCTGGTCACCACTCAGGCGCGACCGACCCTATGTATCATATAATGATTTTGAAATAAAGCCGGCACCCCTACCATGTAGGTGGCTGTCGTTTCGCCTCAATCTACCAATTGAGTTGTGAGTCTTTCATTTTCTAATCATTGGTTCCTTGGGGGCGGCTGCTTTCTGAGCGCGACCTATTACCTTGGAATCGCCAAACGAGTGGCATTTATCATGATTATACTCAACCTTGATAACCCTCAAGAGCAAGGGATCACTGTAGCACCTCTCAATGTGGAAGTAAGGTATCGATCCGCAGGAGCAAGAAGGAAAAGTTATCTATTCCCTACAACTAAAGTGTCACAAGTTTTAGTTGATTATGCACTAAACAAGTTTAGAGAACAAGATGGTTGGTTTGATGGATGTAAAAGTGTCCCAATCCTCTTCTTTGCAAGAGGACAAGACAAAGGTAGTAGCAAGTGAAAGCTCTCAAAGAGAGAAAGCCCAATCCTCTATGTAGCAAGAGGACAAGCTCAAGTGTGTGTTTCTTATAGGAACAATGGACATGGTTCATGGGTTCACTTAATCCTCTCTCTCTCATCTACGGTGATCATCATGTTATAGATAAAGTACACACAATTGTCATGTTTTAATGGTAGCTTTTTATGACGGCTATATGTCCTAAAACACATAGTTGAAAGAAATACTCATTTGTGTTGCTAGGTCACCCCTCGTAAGGCTAGCGTGGTTTCTCTCACTCCCACATCATACTCTTTCTTTTTACCCCCAGATAAAGGACGTTGGGCGGTACTGTGTCACTCAATACCTATGCCGTGTCACATCGGCCATCCCGTACCCACATACATCATACTTCTTAAAGAACAATATATCAAAGCATGACAAGTCAAAAGCTCCAACACAACGGTAAATGCATAACAAATCATCTCACACCACAATATTCACCACAAAGGTATTACATAGATGACCGTAATCATGTTCAGCAGCTCATACGGTACTAATTAGTGAAGCTCAAAGAGAGGAGAGATACAAAAGTTACCACCACAAACCCTAGTCCAGGGGGTGGACTACTCCCCCTTCATCATGGTGATGATGGTGGAGAAGTTCTTGCTGTAGATGTTGATGATGAACACGCCGGAGGGGGGTGGAGCCCTCCGGAGGCGATTCCGGCGGCGTTTCCCCCTCCGATCTTCTCCGGCGGCAGCCTTCTGTCTCTCTGTTTCGTGGTTTTGTGTTTCTCCGCCGCCTCCTTTCGCGAAACGCCAGGGGACCTTTTTTATAGGCGTTTTTAGGTCAAGACAGTCGGTGGACAAAGATCGACGGCCACGGAGCTCCGAGGGGAAACGAGCTGGGCCCACGCGGCCAGGCATTTTAGGCCGCGTGGGACCCTCCCATTTCCAGCCTGTTGGGCTTCTGGTCTTCAATTTAAGCCCATTGCGTTCGTCTCGAAAATTCTGAACCGTGCTCTTTGGCCTTGCCCTTTTTGGAGTCCCGAAGCTCCCGGAAAGTCTGAAACACTAAAAAAGACGTTTTCTGGAAAAACAGGGTTAATTCCAAATAAATGGGAAAACTATGAATATTCCCAAAATCATTATAAAACATTGATATAACCCTTATATGATGCAAATATGATTGGAATATAAGCAATTAAAGTGCAAAGTTCATGTATGCATTTTACATGCATCAACATCCCCAAGCTTAATCCATGCTCGTCCTCGAGTATGAAGATGATAAAACTAACATGGACTTTGCAATTTAATACTTAACAATGAATATCAAAGATGATTACTATTGCTACATATAGTCAAATGATTCATTCTTCAAAGGAGTAGCAATATGCAAATAGTTTATGAAGTGATATCAAGTATTCAAGACAAGGATGTTCATTGATAGTTCACAAAGTGTAACATAGTAGCAAGTAATATGGAACACATGTATGCATAATGATAAGTAGAACATCCTACAATGGTCATAGAGTGTAGATGAAAATCTGAATATGATAGGTGTACACTTTGGAAAGATGTATATGTGAGTAGAGGTAAAGCATGCATAAGTTTCATCCAACTTCCAAACTCTTCTACTTAAGTTAATGATTGCAATAAGGTATTCATTGGTGTCAAGCTCTCATTGCCCCTATCATAGCATCTTGAATGATTAAGGTTAAAGTGAAAGCAAATATGAGTAGTGTGCTTGATAAAGAATGGGTTGAATGTCTCATGCCCCTTGAATACAAGTACTTACACCATGTGTTACTCAACTTGGGAAACAAAGCAAGTTCAATTAAATATCATTGTAAGCATAATAGTATCATCAAGAGCGTCAACTGGGGTACCTCTTGTCCCAAGATATGGAACAAGCCCATATCAAAATGACAAGACAAACAAACAAAATGAACAATCTCAACACCCTTTTTATTTACCATTTGGAATAGTTTTTTATTGCAAGGTGTATCACAGAAGGTTCACCATAGTATGTAAGTAAATTTCCACCATGAATGATGCATGGCTTAGATTAGCGGCCCAGGCGTCTCTCTAACCATTTACACAAACTCATTTAAACTCACTTATTTCCACATTTATTTCAACATGATAAGCATCCATAGACAAAAGCACATGATATCAACTAAATGAGATGAAGAGCGTGTTGAAAGCTTGCCATGTGACAGCACATATGGGCTAACTTCCAACCCAAAACATTCATCAAGCCACAAACATCATAATCTTAATCACAATGGGTCAAGTTTTATTATGCAAATAAAAGAACATTGTGCATCAAGTTCGTGAGAGCTATATAACCAATTTTTTCCATTGCAATCAATAACATAAACATTTTCATTCAGAGGTAAGATAACACAAACAACATGTTAAACATACTCGGAATAGCATAAAGCCAATAGGTAGATATGGTGGACTCACTGGAATAACTTTGGTTGAAGGTGTTGGAAACAAGTTTTTGCTTGTTGGAGTTTTTGGGCTAGCAAAAGGGAGAAAGTTGACCATCTAGATGCATGCATGAGTGTCCATAGAACTAACTAATCCATGTTAAACCAAGTAAAATAACAATCAGCACCAAAACATGAATAAGTGATAGCTCTTAAAAAGAATTTGCAAACTATTACTCATAAACAAGCTCATGAATCATGCAACTATATGTATCATTAAAAATCAAGTCAAACATCCCTTTTCCCAATCTTATAAAAGCATCCAACATATTTCAACCCATATTTCCAGTAGCTCTCTCATATATAATGATAGTGTGGTGGTCTCTCAAGACTCAAACAAAAACAAAAAACGACGCTCCAAGTTTATGCGATAAAGTGTTTCGATCGAAAAACAGAAGTTGGACGTGTGCAAACCGAGAGTGTGTAGGTCCAGCGGGGTTGTCTTCACATCCCCAAGCTTATGGTCTTCACCATCCTTGGATAGCTCTTGGTGCATCTCCTCCAATCCCTGTGAAAAAACTTCAAAACACCGTTTCTCCCATTTCTTTTCTGTGGGGTGCATTAATAGTGATAAACAAATAGGTTCCTTGCTGCATATAATCCTTGAACAAAAATTCATATGACATGTCCAGAAAGTGTATAATGTTGTATGCCTACTCATAAACTCAATTGGATCAAAAAGATTCAACTTAAAAGCTCAAAGCATGCATCAAACAAAATGGGACAGAATCTGTCCAGAAAAACAGCAGCAGCAAAACGTATTTTTCTACCCTACCAAACTTTCTCGAAAAATTCCGAAAAAATTCATGCATACAGAGGATGAAAAGTTGCAACTACAGTTCAAATATGAGCTCATTCGGAGTTACAGAATAAGAATTAAAAATCATACCGTGCACTGACTCGTGCAGGAATAAAATCTCCGAACTCAATAAGCAACTTTTCAAACCAAAAGGGTAAAACTTGGCACTTTATTGAAAACTCCAGAACTAACTAGACACAAAATCTCTTGTTACAGCAAGAGGACACAAAGAAAAATCACACACAAAAATAACCGGGTTGCCTCCCGCAAAGCGCTTTCTTTATAGCCATATAGCTAGGCTTGATAGTTTTAATGATGCTCCCATAGGAATAAGAGTTGAATATAAAAGAGCATCAAGAAGCAAATATCAAACACATTTAAGTCTAACCCACTTCCTATGCATTGGGATCTTGTAAGAAAATAAATCAATAAAGCACAAAGTGACTAGCATAGGAAGGCAAAGCAAGTGCAACTTCAAAATTTTCAACAAAAAGAGAGGAGACTTAATATTATTGTGGTATATGAAGTCATGTCTCCCTCTCTCATAAAAACTTTCAGTAGCATCATTGATAAAACCCACAATATAACCATCACATAGAGCATTCTTATCATGATCCACATGCATAAAAGTATCATTACTCTCCACATAAGCATAAACAGTTTCATTAGTAATAGTGGGAGTAAAACTATCACATCCATCATTGTAATCATCATAAATTGGAGGCATAGAATAATCATAGTGATTTTATCCTCAATAGTAGATGGACTGAAAACATCATAATCATCATTGTAAACATCATATATAGGAGGCATATTATAATCAACATAAATTTTATCCTCAATAGTAGGTGGACTGAAAATATCACAATGATTATATCATCATATATTGGAGGCATAGTATCATCAAAGAAAATTTTCTCTTCAAAACTTGGGGGACTAAAAATATCACATTCATCAACAGCCACTTCCCCAAGCTTAAACTTTTCCAGAGCAATAGCAATAATGGTGTTCAAAGAATTTATAGTGATAACATTGCTACCATCATGCAAATAATTTTCCATATGTTTTTTAATTTTCTCTTCAAACACATCATGTCCTAACTCAAGATAGATTTCATAAAGCTCTCTAATTTTTTTGTTGTTTTCCATTTTCTAATTTTTATGGGTTTTTGATATATATAAAACTAATGAGAAACTCACAACCAAACAAGTTTAAAGGAACCTCCCCAAGCTTAGATGATTGCAAGATATAAAAGGAACCTCCCCAAGCTTAGTCTAGTGCACACAAGAATAGAAACTTAAGCGCTACGCTCCCGGCAACGGCGCCAGAAAAGTACTTGATAACCCCCAAGAGCAAGGGATCACTGTAGCACCTCTCAATGTGGAAGTAAGGTATCGATCCGCAGGAGCAAGAAGGAAAAGTTATCTATTCCCTACAACTAAAGTGTCACAAGTTTTAGTTGATTATGCACTAAACAAGTTTAGAGAACAAGATGGTTGGTTTGATGGATGTAAAAGTGTCCCAATCCTCTTCTTTGCAAGAGGACAAGACAAAGGTAGTAGCAAGTGAAAGCTCTCAAAGAGAGAAAGCCCAATCCTCTATGTAGCAAGAGGACAAGCTCAAGTGTGTATTTCTTATAGGAACAATGGACATGGTTCATGGGTTCACTTAATCCTCTCTCTCTCTCATCTACGGTGATCATCATGTTATAGATAAAATACACACAATTGTCATGTTTTAATGGTAGCTTTTTATGACGGCTATATGTCCTAAAACACATAGTTGAAAGAAATACTCATTTGTGTTGCTAGGTCACCCCTCGTAAGGCTAGCGTGGTTTCTCTCACTCCCACATCATACTCTTTCTTTTTACCCCCAGATAAAGGACGTTGGGCGGTACTGTGTCACTCAATACCTATGCCGTGTCACATCGGCCATCCCGTACCCACATACATCATACTACTTAAAGAACAATATTATATCAAAGCATGACAAGTCATAAAAGTTCCAACACAACAGTAAATGCATAACAAATCATCTCATACCAGGATATTCACCACAAAGGTATTACATAGATGACCGTAATAATGTTCAGCAGCTCATACGGTACTAATTAGTGAAGCTCAAAGAGAGGAGAGATACATAAGTTACCACCACAAACCCAAATCCAGGGGGTGGACTACTCCCCCTTCATCATGGTGATGATGGTGGAGAAGTTCTTGCTGTAGATGTTGATGATGAACACGCCGTAGGGGGGTGGAGCCCTCCGGAGGCGATTCCGGCGGCGTTTCCCTCCTCCGATCTTCTCCGGCGGCAGCCTTCTGTCTCTCTGTTTCGTGGTTTTGTGTTTCTCCGCCGCCTCCTTTCGCGAAACACCAGGGGACCTTTTTTTAGGCGTTTTTAGGTCAAGACTATGTCGGTTGATTAAAGATCGACGACCACGGAGCTCCGAGGTGGAAACGAGCTGGGCCCACGCGGCCAGGCATTTTAGGCCGCGTGGGACCCTCCCATTTCCATCCTGTTGGGCTTCTAGTCTTCAATTTAAGCCCATTGCGTTCGTCTCGAAAATTCTGAACCGTGCTCTTTGGCCTTGCCCTTTTTGGAGTCCCGAAGCTACCGAAAAGTCTGAAACACTAAAAAAGACGTTTTCTGGAAAAACAGGGTTAATTCCAAATAAATGGGAAATAAATGAATATTCCCAAAAATCATTATAAAACATTGATATAACCCTTATATGATGCAAATATGATTGGAATATAAGCAATTAAAGTGCAAAGTTCATGTATGCATTTTACATGCATCAAACCTTCACTTGGATGCGACTTGCATTATGCGGCCAAAGTATTGGGGTGTGGCGTCAATCGAGCTTGATTGCCTATCATGGCCGCTCTCGACCCTGAACACACATGTTCTTAGGAAATACTGAGCCGCGCAAGGGCCTAAGTAAGGAAAACCGAGACAAATCATAAGGACCAGACTTTTGGTCGGAACTTGTACTGCTGAGAGTACTTAATAATCATAAAACATTGTTGCTAACACATCATTTCAACAATTATTACAAGCCACTAAGGGCTAACTTCACCATATCATTGTTTTTTACTCACTTCTTCCCAGCTTTTGGCTTATGAGTAGGAGGCACCGGCGGCTTACCAAGCTTGGCAGGAGCAGCAGTCGCAGGCTCGCTTGAAGGCTTATCAGTTGCAGGTTTGGGGGCTGAGGAGCTGGACACACCTGGAGAGGAGTTATTTTCTTGAGGAACAGCCACGCTGGTTGATGCAGTGGGTAATCTCTCGAATCTCGACCCATCTGGATGACACTTTCCCAGAAAGGTCGCTAAGTCCACTCCATCCACAAGTTCAGTCGCGTGGCCTCGCATGCTCTTCCATGTTGCCGCATACTCTGAGGGTGTCAGCACGGTGCCGTCGTCTTCTTTGGAGGCCTGCCTTGCGCGACCCTGGCAGCGTCGAAGGATGGATCATATGTCTTAGCCAAGGCAAGCACATGAGCCGCACCAGAGCGAGCCGAAGATTCTTTCCAGTCCAAGAAGTACTGAGGCGCTTTGAGTAGCCTTTTCAACAATCCTTCAGCATCGGCGGGGACAGACTTGGTTGGCAAAAGGCAAGCTAATAATTTCTTCATAGCATCGATAGCTTTGTGCGCAAACTCGCGGATGTGGTCAAGTTGTTCCTGGGTGCTATGGTTAAGCAATGAAGAATCCTCGCCTGGAAAAAAGCACCCACTAGTGAATACAGAGGAATACACGAGAGGTCAATATCACAAACAAAGAAGAGGTCTAACAGGACATACCAGCCAGCTCCTGCTTCATGATGCACACCTTGCCATGGACAAGGTTGGAGGCGTTCGATACTTTCGTCAGCTCCTTTTGAAGGCGCCCAATCTCCACAGTTTTAAGCCGCGCATCCTCATTGGCTTGAGTAATGGCATCCTTCTGGGCATTGATTTGACAATCCTGCTGCTGGATCCTCTCACGAGACTTCTCTTCAAACTTTTTAAGCCGCAGCTCAGTAGCCTTGGCCTGTTCAGACAGCTTATAGCTTTCATCAGTAAGTTCACCAATTCTGGCGTCTTTTTTCTTCAGTTCAGCCTCGCGTTGGAGAAGGAGCTCGCGCAGACTCTCAAGCTCAGAGGGAGTTTCCTGCAATTGCTTCTCCAAAGCCAGCTTCTCCGCCGTCACAGTATATAATTCTTCCTAAAAGACAGAAGATCAACAGATAAATGGCAGCGGAGAAGTTTGCAGTAATTTGTGAGAAGTTAATACAAAAGACAACATTTACAAGAAGTACCAAGTTCCCCTTTACATCAAAGAAGACCTTGATCCTTGGGGGCTAGGGACAGACAGGATAAGAGAGATTATTACCTTGTAAGCCGCAGATAAATTAGAGAGTGCTTCACGAAGCTCTGGGGCTTGTTTGTCGCTTGAAGCAATGATGGCCTGCGACAGCTGTTCAGCGCGGCTCAAGGATGAGGAAGAGGAAGCAATCTCAAGGCGCAGCACTGGCGACTTCTGATTAACAGCTGCTGGCGACTCAACTAGTGGTGCTTCGGCATCCTTAGCCACCACGACTGCGGCTGTGGGATCCACCTCCTCTGTGTCTTGGGCAACGAGGGGATCTGTCCCATCTTCCAGAGCCACCTCCTGGGCAGCCGTGTTAGGGGCAGGCGACGTAGCCAAGTCATCAGTGGTGGCCACGCCCTCCACCATGGCAGTATGAGCCGCAAGCGTCTTAGGCGGCTCAACCGCAGCCTTGGAGACAACTCCCAGATCAGTCGCGGTTGTAGCATCAACCGCAACTCTGCAAGAACAAGGCAATTATATAAGAAAGAAGCACGCGCGGCGGAAGAGAAATGCTATGAGAGCAAAGGAAGTTACTAACTCTGAAGCCATCTTCACAGAGGCCATAAGGCCGTCGCTTGATGGCGATGACACACCTTGGAACCCTGAGTCTACAATCAGAGGTCCATATTTTAATAAATAGAAGTAAAAGAGTATGCAGTCGGGAAGTCAAGACAGCGAGAATTACCAGAGTGGGGTTCCATGTCTTCTTAAGCCGAGGCGGTGGTCCTAAGCACACGCCTGGCAACAGGAGGAATCGCACCCACCGCAGGTTTGCGACGCTTGATGACTTCAGGATTTTCCAGAGCGTTAAGCTCTGGCTCCTCCCGGGACAGTCTCTTTGAGGTCCTGCGGGGAGCTGGATCAGCCGCAGCAGGAGGACTCGCGGCTGGCACAGGACTGTCGTCCTCCTCCAGTTCAGTATCTTCACCATCTGAAGCCGCAGTAGCAACAGATGGGATGTCAGCGACCTCACTGCCCTCTAAAGCGCGCAGTAACTTCTTCTTCGCGGCACGCTTGGGAGCAGCAGTGCCCACATCAGCCGCGGGAAGTGACCAGTAGTTCTCATCGGCCTGATACAGAAAAAGGAAGATCTTAGTATCAAAAAGAAATTCAGTTCTGCTACAAGGACTAGAGAAGGAGGGCTACCTCAAAAGGCTTGTTGTTAACACTAAAAGGGGCGAGCCCCACCTTGCCGAAGGAGATATTCTTCTCCTCAGTCACACGGGCGACAAACTCCACCCAGTCTTCAGGCTCCCAGTCAGCGGCCTTGACGCGATCGACATCAGCAGAAGTGCCAGAGCACTCGAGGAAGGACCGTTGACGGGGACTCACTGGTTGGATGCGCCACTTCGTCTAGCAAGAAAGAAGATCAAGGCCAGTAAGGCCATGACCAATTAAGGCGCGGACCTTGATCAGCGATTCATTTATGAAGGATGATGCGACATCCCGAGGTTTAGATTTAGTGCCTCAGAAGGCACGAAAAGAGAATTGGACCAAGTGGGGAGGCGAGTTTCGCCCTCCGGAGAAGTATCTTGGCAGGAAAAGAAAGACTTTTGCCAAGCCCTGGGTCGATTCGCTAGGGCCAGCTTGGGAAGACAAGAGTTTCTGTGGCGCTGTAGAGAGATGGCGCCGACCTGAACATAGGCGCCACCTTTGGAGACAAGCTGGCTATTGCAAGAAAAGGAGGCCAGCCACAGATCGATATTGGGGGATATGCCGAGGTAGTCCTCGCACAGTACATGGAAATTGCTCACCTGGAGCATTGAGTTAGGCCCGATGTCATGAAGACGGAGGCCTAGGCGTTGCATCAGGTTGCGGAAGAAGATCAGGGAGCCGGGCGGCGTGAATCCACGCTCCACATGCTCCACGAACATCACCAGTTCGTTGGGCTTGGGGCGCGGCTCGATCTCATCACCTGGCGCCCGCCAGACGTTGTCCTCCTTCGGTGGCAAGAAACCAGCATCAGCGAGATCCGTAAGAGTCTGCTCCGTTACCCAGGATCCTTTCCAGTTGCAAGAGATCTTGCGTTTATCATCGGATGGCTTTGCCTTGGGCGCCATTGCGAGAAGATTGGATCGAGGGCTAAGCTCGATTGAGGAAGACGGCGGCGCAGCTGGAAGCGAAGGGAGAGCAGAGGCAAGTGAATATTGACCTAGGCCACCGCAGCTTATAACTGGGATGCACGAAATCAACGGAACAATTTGCGCCCGCAGAATGAGGAACGGTCCGCAATCGAAGGAAACAGAATATTTCAGATGGAAAGGATGAGTCGCGCAAATGAGTCGCGGCTTTGAATCGCATCAGTCAGAGATTAGTCAGAACGCTCACAGTGCGGCTCAACAACTACCTCAGGTAACCAGCGGATCCTCTGTGGGGACCCCAGACTAGCCGACCGAAATACCCGATTATGCTTAACACAACGATCCCGTGATCTGTCTGTCGTTGCACATAATCCGAACTGAATACCGATGTTTACATCCATTACAGTACCGAATTAAAGTCTTACATAAATGGTCATTTAGACCAAGTCTTACATAGGTGCCTTCATGGGCCAAACCAAAATAATCAGCGGAAGCTACGGCGTAGTAGACATCAAATTCTAACAACGGCCCGACAGGCAGCTGACTTATGGAGATTCCTAGTTCGCGTAGAAGTCGCCATACTCCTCCTCGGCGTAGTGCTCCTCGAAGTCTGGCTAAGACAATAGCCAGGGACGAAACCAATATGAGTACATTTGATTGTACTCGCAAACTACCCCAACATGAGTATGCACCAGTTTTATTTTAATTTCATACTTTTATTTATTTAAAACATCTCTATATCTTTATTGAAAAAGGTAAGAAGAATTTTATAACTATCTTTGAATAAAATCACCATTTTATCTGTTTCTCCAAAACTCCTCCTTTTTCTGACCATAGCCCGTCATGGTCCACTTGTCTCCAACAACCTCATACCGATCCGTTGGTATAGGTGTATAAAACATTCTCCACTTCATTTTCCTTTTTAAAACTCAAATCTGTTCAAAACTTGCACATGGTCTTAGGACAGCCTTCCAACTGCCCATATCCAAGGACTCGGCTATTCGAATAGTTTTACACTCTGCAGAGGTAGCACGCTTTTCCCACATCCATCCGATAACTCATCGTGTGATAATCCCCAAGAGCAAGGAATCACTGTAGCACAATTCGATAAGTATTTGAGTGTCGAACCCACGAGGAGCTGAAGGTAAACTATCTATTCTCTAAAGCCCTATAACCCTCTTATATGGCCTTTTATGCAAAGCAATAAATTTAAATATGAAAGGAACTAACTAATGGAAGCAAGTGATGTGGAATGGGTTTATCTAGTAACAAGTTTCTCAATCAAGTTTCAAACGCAAGTTTCTTAGAGCAAGTTTCTCTCAGCAGTTTTCTCAAGCAAGTTTCTCAAAGTAGCAAGTATCAAATATCTCAAGTAGCAAATATCTCAAGGGAGCAAATGTTCTAGCAATTGTTATTTCATTCGTGTGGTTGTCACAATTAGTGAAGCACATGTTTCAGTCTTAATTGTTTCTTCTAGGAAGGAGCCATAAATAGGTGTAGCCAAGTAAATGAGCAAATTACACAACTCTTATGATGGATCTCATGGCCAAGTAAATGTGCAGCACAAGAATTATTAAGACATAATTGTCCCACCATAGCCTTAAGTTCTAGGGTCCCCCATATATATCCCCCATAATGTAACTTCAAGTCTCAGACCACGGTTTCTGTCTTAGTACTCCGACCCGTCCTACTCAATCCATTACACTACGGTGATCACCTTACATGCATTCCCCAATATATGCGTGCACTCATACATTGTACATCAAGACAATCATAAAAGATAACAAAACTTGTATGCAACCAATCAACGAACTATTTCACTATTGCCATGAACAAATCACTTCTCAAACATAGATGGGGAGACACAATAGATCAAGGGAATAGTATATTGCATCATATATCATGTTTGCCAAGAGTTTACAGTGGAGAGATGGAGATGATCTTGCTGTAGATGTTGATGATGAACACGCCGGAGGGGGGTGGAGCCCTCCGGAGGTGATTCCGGCGGCGTTTCCCCCTCCGATCTTCTCCGGCGGCAGCCTTCTGACTCTCTGTTTCGTGGTTTTGTGTTTCTCCGCCGCCTCCTCGCGAAACTCCTCGGGGGACTATTTTTATAGACGTTTTTAGGTCAAGACGAAGCCACGGAGACGAAAACGGACGGCATCGGAGCCACGAGGAATAAAAGAGGTGGTCCCACACGGCCAAGGAATCTGGCCGCGTGGGACCATCTATTTTCTTCCTCGGACTTCCTTTTTCGCGGATCCTTGGCTCGTACGTCTTCTTATTTCCAAATATTGGGCCCCGTAAAATATTAGGTCATTTGGACGTCGTTTGGTCCCTGAAAGTCAAAAACATGGAAAAAGGGGTTTTCTGGTTCTGCAGGGTTAATTCCAAATAAATGGGGAAACTGTGAATTATCCCCTAAAATCATTATAAAACATAAATATAACCCATATATGATGCAAATAAGTTGGAATATCAAGTAATAAAATGTAAAGTTCATGTATGCATTTTACATGCATCAACATCCCCAAGCTTAACCAATACTCGTCCTCGAGTATGAAGGTGATAAAACTAACATGGACTTTGCATTTTAATACCATCAATGGATATCAAAGATGATTACTATTGCTACATAGAGTCAAATGATTCATTCTTCAAAGGAGTAGCAATATGCAAGATAGATTATGAAGTGATATCAAGTATTTAATGCAACGATGTTCAATGATAATTCACAAAGTGTAACATGAAAGAAAGTACTATGGACCACATGTATGCATAATGAAAAGTAAGAACATCCTATAATGGTCATAGAGTATTCATGAAAATCTGAATATAAAAGGTGGACACTTTGGAAAGATATATAAATGAGTAGGGTAAAGCATGAATAAGTTTCATCTAACTTCCAAACTCTTCTACTTAAGTTAATGATTGCAAGGTGGTAATCCTTGGTGTCAAGCTCTCATTACCCCTATCATAGCATCTTGAATGATTAAAGTTTAAAGTGAAAGCAAATATGAGTAGTGTGCTTGACAAAGTATAGGTTGAATGTCTCATGCCCCTTGAATACAAGTACCTACACCATGGTGTTACTCAACTTGGGAAACAAAGTAAGTTCAAGTTAAATATCATTGTAAGTAATAATAGCATCATTAAGAGCGTCAACTGGGGTACCTCTTGTCCCAGGATATGGAACAAGCCCATATCAAAATGACAAGACAAACAAACAAAATGAACAATCTCAACACCCTTTTTATTTACCATTGGGATAGCTTTTTATTATAAGGTGTATCACTGACGGTTCACCATAGTATGTAAGTAAATTTCCACCATGAATGATGCATGGCTTAGATTAGCGGCCCAGGCGTCTCTCTAACCATTTATACAAACTCATTTAAACTTGCTTTGTCTCCACATTTATTTCACCCATGATAAGCATCCATAAACAAAAGTACATGATATCAACTAAATAAAATGAAGAGCATGTTGAAAGCTTGCCATGTGACAGCACATATGAGCTAACTCTCAACCCAAGACATTTGTCAAGCCCACAACATCATAATTTTAATCACAATGGGTCATGTTTATTTAATGCAATAAAAGTAAAGTGTGCATCAAGTTCGTGAGAGCTCTATAACCAACTTTTCCCATGACAATCAACAACATAAGCATTTTCATTCAGAGGTATAGATAACACAAATATCATGATAATCATACTCGGAATAGCATAAAGCTAATAGGTAGATATGGTGGACTCACTGGAAAAACTTTGGTTGAAGGTGTTGGAAACAAGTTTTTACTTGTTGGAATTTTTGGGCTAGCAAGAGGGAGAAAGTTGACCGTCTAAATGCATGCATGAGTGTCCATAGAACTAACCAATCCATGTTAAACAAAGTAAAGTAACATTCAGCATCAAAACATGAATAAAAGATAGCTCTTGATAAAACACTTGCATATTAACACTCATTAACAAAGCATATGAATCATGCAACTATATGTATCTTTTTGAATCAACTTAAACATCCCTTTCCCAATCTTTTAATAGCATCCAACTTAATTCAACCCAAATTTCCAGTACCTCTTTCATATATAAATGATGGTGGTGGTCTCACAAAATAAAAATCAAACCAAAATAAAAAGCAAACAAAAGACGCTCCAAGTTTATGCGATAAGGTGCATTGATCGAAAAACAGAAGTTAGACGTGTGCAAACCGAGAGTGTGTAGGTCCAGTGGGGTTGTCTTCACATCCCCAAGCTTATGGTCTTCACCATCCTTGGATAGCTCTTGGTGCATCTCCTCTAATCCCTGTGAAAAAACTTCAAAACACCGTTTCTCCCATTTCTTTTCTGTGGGGTGACATTAGTAGTGATAGACAAATAGATTTCTTGCTGCATATAATCCTTAGACAAAAATTCATATGAATGTCCAGAAAGTGTATAATGTTGTATGCCTACTTATAAACTCAATTGGATAAAAAGATTCAAGTTAAAAGTTCAAAAAATGCATCAAACAAAATGGGACAGAATCTGTCCAGAAAAACAGCAGCAGCAAAACGTATTTTTCTACCCTACTTAACTTTGTCGAAAAATTCCGAAAAATTCATGCATACAGAGGATGAAAAGTTGCAACTACAGTTCAAATATCAGCTCATTCGGAGTTACAGAATAAGAATTAAAAATCATACCGTGCACAGATTCGTGCAGGAATAAAATCTCCGAATGCTATAAGCAACTTTTTCAAACCAAAATGGGTAAAACTTGGCACTTTATTAAAAATTCCAGAAACTAAACTAAAAACTAAGTCTCTTGTTACAGCAAGAGGACACAAAGAAAATCACAAATAAAAACAACCGGGTTGCCTCCCGTAAAGCGCTTTCTTTATAGCCATATAGCTAGGCTTCTTACTTGGTATCAAGATGGTTGGAGTGAGGTGGCTTGGCATCCCCAAGCTTAAATTCTTGTACTTATTTGATATATGTAGGGTGAGCCTAGGGGTAACATCCCCAAGCTTGAGTGTTTGTCCCTCTTGATATTTGTTCATCACCCTCAACTCTTCCACTTGAAAATTCTCTTTACACAAAACTCATCATAAAACTTGATTAGAGGGGTTAGTGTCTCCATAAATTAAATCCACATAAGTACAGAAAAGACATATCATGAGTTGATTCTAAACATTAACTAATGTTACTATGGTTGTGTATTGTTCTTTGATCCAAAGAACCACACAAAACACAAGTAATGAGAGTAATGCAAAATAAAGACAGAATCTGTCAAAAACTGGACAGCCCGTAAAGAGTGAATTTTCAGAGGCACTTACGTTGCTCAAATCAGAAAACTTTGAACTAATGAAATGTGTAATAATAACTGAATATTGCTGACGTGAAATTTCAGGTCAAAATTCCTTTTCTGTGATTTTTAACATTTTTCGCAGTAAAGCTTAGGAATCTGTTTTCTGGACAGCAAATTACTATTGTTTGATCCTACCTCTCAAAAGAGGTTATTCTTTCCATAAATATGAAAAATAAGATACAAAGGTGATGTTACAGTAGTAAACAAGCACCTTGACTCAAAAACCGAAAATCAAACTGAAGAAATCAAAAAGAAGCAAAACCAAGAAAGGTTCAAGAGAAACAAACAAAGAAGAAAGAAAATATTTTTGTTGTTTTTGATTTAGCAAAAAGGCAAAAGAAGAAGCAAATATATACAACATAAACACTCTTTTTATTTGGTTTTAGCTTTGGGAAAAGTTTTAATGATAGAGACTTTGCAACGGTTCCATTGGCATGAACAACACATGTTCAAGGTCGACCCCAACTTCTCCATTACTCATCCTTCTCATTTACTTTCCCAAATTTTATATAAAATGAAAATCTTAAACTAATTGTCACAAAACAGTAGGTAAAGATATTTTACATGTTGTAAAGATATAAAGGTGTGTTCAAACCGAATAGGAAGTTAAAGCATAAGGAACACACCACAGAATATTAAACAATTTACTTTTAAGTCTAACTCTCTTCCTATGCATTGGAATTTTATATATGAATAAATAACAACAAATTTGAGGTAACCAATGCATATAATAATCAATAGCTTGCATTTTAAATAACATAGAAACATAAAGGGGATTCTTATCTCTCCCTCTCTCATAATAGTTGCAAGCATTAAAGTTAAACATAACCACATAGTTTTGAATAGAATCACCACATAAAGACTTATCATCTAATGAGCATAATGGATCATCAAACTCAATTAAATCACTTTCATCCTCAATAGTAGGGGGACTAAAAATACCATATTCATCAAAACAAACTTCCCCAAGCTTAAGGTTTTCCTTAGCATTAGCAATAAAGGTGTTCAAAGAATTAGTACTACCACAAACATGATTGTTATGCAAATAAAATTTAATTTTCTCCTCAAACACTTCATGTCCTAACTCAAGATAGATATTATACAATTCTATAATTGTTTGGTTGTTTTCCATTTTATAATTTTTTTGTGTTTTAGATTTATATGTTAGTATGCAATGCAAACAAGAATAAAAGCTTAGCACAACGCTCCCCGGCAACGGCGCCAGAAAAGTGCTTGATAATCCCCAAGAGCAAGGAATCACTGTAGCACAATTCGATAAGTATTTGAGTGTCGAACCCACGAGGAGCTGAAGGTAAACTATCTATTCTCTAAAGCCCTATAACCCTCTTATATGGCCTTTTATGCAAAGCAATAAATTTAAATATGAAAGGAACTAACTAATGGAAGCAAGTGATGTGGAATGGGTTTATCTAGTAACAAGTTTCTCAATCAAGTTTCAAACGCAAGTTTCTTAGAGCAAGTTTCTCTCAGCAGTTTTCTCAAGCAAGTTTCTCAAAGTAGCAAGTATCAAATATCTCAAGTAGCAAATATCTCAAGGGAGCAAATGTTCTAGCAATTGTTATTTCATTCGTGTGGTTGTCACAATTAGTGAAGCACATGTTTCAGTCTTAATTGTTTCTTCTAGGAAGGAGCCATAAATAGGTGTAGCCAAGTAAATGAGCAAATTACACAACTCTTATGATGGATCTCATGGCCAAGTAAATGTGCAGCACAAGAATTATTAAGACATAATTGTCCCACCATAGCCTTAAGTTCTAGGGTCCCCCATATATATCCCCCATAATGTAACTTCAAGTCTCAGACCACGGTTTCTGTCTTAGTACTCCGACCCGTCCTACTCAATCCATTACACTACGGTGATCACCTTACATGCATTCCCCAATATGCGTGCACTCATACATTGTACATCAAGACAATCATAAAAGATAACAAAACTTGTATGCAACCAATCAACGAACTATTTCACTATTGCCATGAACAAATCACTTCTCAAACATAGATGGGGAGACACAATAGATCAAGGGAATAGTATATTGCATCATATATCATGTTTGCCAAGAGGAGAGATGGAGATGATCTTGCTGTAGATGTTGATGATGAACACGCCGGAGGGGGGTGGAGCCCTCCGGAGGTGATTCCGGCGGCGTTTCCCCCCTCCGATCTTCTCCGGCGGCAGCCTTCTGACTCTCTGTTTCGTGGTTTTGTGTTTCTCCGCCGCCTCCTCGCGAAACTCCTCGGGGGACTATTTTTAGAGACGTTTTTAGGTCAAGACGAAGCCACGGAGACGAAAACGGACGGCATCGGAGCCACGAGGAATAAAAGAGGTGGTCCCACACGGCCAAGGAATCTGGCCGCGTGGGACCATCTATTTTCTTCCTCGGACTTCCTTTTTCGCGGATCCTTGGCTCGTACGTCTTCTTATTTCCAAATATTGGGCCCCGTAAAATATTAGGTCATTTGGACGTCGTTTGGTCCCTGAAAGTCAAAAACATGGAAAAAGGGGTTTTCTGGTTCTGCAGGGTTAATTCCAAATAAATGGGGAAACTGTGAATTATCCCCTAAAATAATTATAAAACATAAATATAACCCATATATGATGCAAATAAGTTGGAATATCAAATAATAAAATGTAAAGTTCATGTATGCATTTTACATGCATCATCGTGTCAGCCACGTCCCACCATACAAGGTGTATGCGAAGTTGAGTCACCGACCCTAGCCTGTCCTTTGCTCATGCTAGTATAGGACCCTGCCCATATGATACTTTCCATCAACATTTAACCCAGCCCGTCGGAATCTAAGTGTGAGGACTCATAGTTTTGCCTGGCGGTGTATAGGGGTCATCCTTCTATCCTCCTCCTTATCTTTCCATAGAGTTTGAGCGAGGACCCAGGTCAGGCGTAGGTCACCAAACCATCCCCTCATGCATAACGGAGTCATCTCCGTCGATGAGGCATCCCATACTAATATGAGCAAATTATATGACTAAGCCCTTTCCCATATGTGGGTAAATGTGGTCGCACAGGGTAAGATTGGTCGTCATAGTACTAGGACACACTGTGCATTTTTCATAAACATCTCCATTCTCCATTTCAATACCGACATCTCGGCATTCCATAATCACATAAGTATTTTCAAAGGAGTTCTGAATAAACCATGTTTATTTTTCCCATCCTATAATTTTATATAAACTATCTTATATTTCTACATAGGGTGGCAAAATAGTTTCTATGTACTTTTTGAAAAGGTTTTAAAAATCTTTGCCTTAAGAGTAAATCATATTATCAAAGTAGATGCATATATTTGGGTTGCAAGCTCAGAGAGTAGCTTGCCTTGCTCGACAAAGTGACCTTGGTCTTGATCTTCAGGTTCAACAAATTCCCCTTCCTCGATAAATCTGACAACGTTCTCGCCTAATTAATAAACAAACAAATACAAACAATCACTAACCTACTCAATCAACATCACAACATTACAATCTTAAATGCTATAAATAGCCACTGCACAATCAAGCAACACAATTTGGTTTCAATTTAATTGAATTAACCATTATTTATTTATGTCTTAAATATGGCAGAAACTAGTTGAACATGTTTAATTACACAACTCAAGTTCTGTTGGTCACAAAAATACAAACTAAATTTCTACAGAAAGCTACTGAGGTGTAGAAGACAACACAATTGGATTTGGATTAATTGGAATTAACAAACTCCGTAAACAATTGTTTTTATCCAGAAACTTAATAATCAAGTTTTAGCTACAAAATAAGTTCTGTTGATCCTAAAATTAAATCCTTTTAGGGGTAACTAACAATGACTCAATGTGACGTAACAGAATTGGTCCTAATTCATTTGGGTTAAACATTAACCATCTATAATTATTTTAGTGCAGAAGGTTTTTCTAACTTCAACTTTATACTAAACAATTATCACTGCATAATTAATTCTACCAAAATTTGGGGAGCTAATAGATCACAGTACCAAGCCAAAAAAATTGGTTTGGAATTATTTGGGTTAATAGAGTATCAGAAACAAACAAGTTTAGATTTTAAACTTTCTGTGGCATTTTTAATAATACATTTTAATTATTTATCTAAATGAAATCAAACCACTTGGGTTGGTTAAACAATTTCATAAGCTTTCTATAACATTTGGATTTGATTTATTTGAATTTATAAATCTCGAGATATTGAATTTTAAAGTTCATGTCAGTACTGAAATTCCAGAGAAAACTAAATTAGAAAATTGATCTGTTCTGGATAATGTTGAGATTTCTGACGGGTGGGGTCCACTCGTCAGTGACTCAAACGAAACGCTGCGCGCGCTGGATAATGTTTAAAAGTCTGACAGTGGGGTCCGCCTGTCAGCCTCTCATCTAACTGAAACGGTACGCTGCCGTGGATCAAAGATCCAACGGCTCACGTTCAATCGGATCGGCGACGACCACACTTGGGCGGCGCCGCCGTGCCCGCGATGGCTACGGTGGTCGGAGGCTCACCTAGGGTGGCTTGGGGTGGTGGAGATGACGCAGATCGACGACGGAGGCTCGGGGAAGCTTCTGGGTGGACTCGCGCTTGCTGGGGAGGCTCCTAGCGTCGACGACGAGCAGATCCTCCTCCGCGGCTATGTACTGACTCCGGCGAGTTCCCTGCGTCGCTCCTGGGCACGAATCAAAGGGGAAAGAGATGCGGGTGAGTGCGGTGTTAATGGAGAGGAGAGTGCGGGCCAGAGAGGAGAGAAAGAGAGGGCAGCACGGCACGGCCGTGGTCGTCTCCTACCTCAGCTCCGGCAGCACTTGGCCCTGCTGCCACGGCTAAGCTTCGCTACAACGGCGTGCCCGCTCTCCTAGCGGTGCACGGAGAGAGTGGAGTGCGAGGGAGAGGCAGTGGTGAAGTGTGGAGAAAGTGAGAGCTCGGGTGCTCTATTTAACCTCCGAGCTCGGTCCACGGTGGCCTGGGTGCAGGAGAGGTCCAGAGGGAGGGAGAGCTCGCCAAAGGGGGTGGTGCGGTGCGGCTACGATGTTGGGGTGCAGGGGAGCAAGGATGGCTGCGTGGAGGCGAGCTGCGCTTGCTCGAGGTGGGGGACGGCCATGGGCGCTCTCGGGCGGTGCTCGGCGTGCACGGGCGCATGCGATGGGGGCGTCTGTGGGTGCAGTGGTGCTGATGTTGGCGTTCCTCCTGGAGCGCAGAAGAGCGAGGGAGAGAGGGGGCACGGTGCGGGGTCTCCATGGCGTCGACACCTCCTTCTTCGACAATGGCGACAACGGCGACGTGCGGCGCGGCGCCTGTCCCCTGGCGGTGCTCCTCTCCGTCTCCCCGACCAAATCCTTCGGCTCCGGCGGGCGCGGTGAGGTGAGAGAGATGAGAGAAATCGAATGGAGGCAGTGGCTTGCATCAGTTTGATCGAAATCGATCAAATTGATCTCGGATTGGAGAGGGATTTGGGAAGAACATGCACTGCCACCATGTGCTCGATGAAATGCTTGAACCAATTTCAATTTCTTATTTCTGAAATTTATTTCATAATTTGCTTCACACATATTTATCAAGATTTGTGGTGCTGTTTAATCATTTATTTTCCAAGTGCATCATAGGACATTTTGTAATTTGAATAAGATAAAGAAAGGTTTTGATTTTTAATTTGAGATTTTTGGAAATATTTATTTGAGAGGGAAGGTTGTAGAATTAAATTGAGAGTGATTATATTATCACCCTCTGAATTTTGTTTTTAGGAAATATGAATTTCTCACTTGGAGAAATTTGGTGACACTTGTCACATGATTTTTATTATTTTAACTTTTGTTTTATTTCTTTTCTTTTCTTCAAGTTTTTAATTAGAGCTAACAACCAACACAATCAACAAGAAATAATTATCACAAGCAACAATCCTCACTGTGAAGTCCTAACCAATCTTGGGGCTAATGTCGGGGGAATACTTTGTGGATTAACCCGCGGCCCATGTTGATAAGTGCGACCCACTTTACTCGCACCAGAAAAGGCCTGCATGAAAGCAAGCCAAGATCGCACCGCCACAAGGAGAAGGATCTAGAAGACATATCCTGGAAGACGTGAGGAGAAGTTAGTCTCCAAGTAGGTTCCGGTCGATGTATTCCTTGTGGAGGAAGTTTCCTTTGTAACCTAGCGAGCCTCTGTGTATATAAAGAGGACTCGCAGGACTTAGACAGGGTCAAGCTATCAAGCCTTAAAACCCTAGATCTTACGGCGAGTACCCAGATCGGATCGCCTCCATTGTAACACCACATATATCATATCAATACCAATCTAGGGTAGGCAGGAAGTAGGTCTTTACCTTACATTGAGGGGCCGAACCTCGTAAATCTGTGTTCGTCCTTGTTCCTGCGATCCCAAGCTCGGAGACGATTGACTCGCGCAAATCCCACACCTACGAAGTCATCCATGACATCTGACGTGACAAACCCGACAGTATCTTTGAGAGCTTGTGAGGCCGACAAAAAACGACACATAGAACCTTCGTTAGATCGTTAGTCCTCAAAATCGAAAAGGTTGGCATTTTTTAGCTTCGCTTTTTATTCGATTAGGGGCCGGCTCGCCCTTGTTTTGCCGCCCGTGCCCTTCCCGTGTCTCGGTCTGCGACCCCTGCTCTTGCCGGCTGAACTCTGCAGCCGGATCCGAAGAGAGGGCCGGCTGCTGGGCGCACGGTACTGTGATCTTTGAGAGGCTGGACGCAGGCGAACAAGAGAGCGCGGTTTTTTTGTCGCGAGCCGGAGACTTTTTCTTTCTTACGAGTTTTTCCGCATGTGCCCCCTAGCCGGTTTCTGCCCAACGTGTCAGCCGGGTTGCGGTCTGCAGCCGGATGCGAGAGTAGGCGTCGGGGTCGAGCACGGTACTAATCTAACGTAAGCGAGAATCGGTAGTCGGCTAGCCACAGCGAAGGACAAAGAAACAACACTGAAACAACGGCAGCCCCCGAGTGTGTGCTCGGGAGTGCTAACTTTTACTCAAAAGAAACAACAGGGTGTTACACTTCTTCTAGGAGTAGAACGGCCTGAGGAGGCTGGCGTTCCACGGGCGTTCCCCCTCCTCGTAAGGGGTAAACGGCTTGTTCTTTTTCTCCTCGCGTACGTCTGTGAGATAGTACGCGTTGTTGCGCAGCGCTCTGCTGATGATGAACGGGCCCTCCCAAGGGGAGGACAGCTTGTGGAGTCCCTTGGTGTCTTGGATCCACGAGCACTAGGTCTCCTTCGCGGAACGTGACCGGGTGCACTTTCCGGCTGTGGTACCGGCGCAGATTCTGCTGGTATAGGCCGATCTGGACAAGGCCAGTTCTCGCGCCTCCTCGAGGAGGTCCACGCCGTCTTCGTTTGCTCGCTTGGCTTCTTTCTCGGTGTAAAGGATGGCTCGAGGGGAGTCGAACTCGATGTCAGCCGGCAGGACTGCTTCCGCGCCGTAGACGAGGAAGAAAGGCGTGTAGTTCGTCGAGTGGTTGGGGGTGGTCCTGAGGCTCCAGAGTACATGCGAGCTCTTCGATCCAGCATCCGGGTGCTCGCTCGAGTGGGTCGACCAGCCGGGGCCGGATTCCGGCTAGGACTAGGCCGTTTGCTTTCTCCACTTGGCCGTTTGACTGGGGATGAGACGAGGCGAGGTCCAGCCGGATTCGCTTCTCGCGGCAGAAATGCTTGAAGACGCCCTTGGCGAAGTTCGTGCCGTTGTCGGTGATGATGTGTGCGGTAGCCGTAGCGGTAGATGATGTCTTGAAAAAGGTGATGACCGTCTGGCCGTCCCACTTCTTGACTGGCTTGGCCTCGATCCACTTGGTGAACTTGTCCACCGCTACGAGGAGGTGAGTCATGCCGCTTCGCGCCGTCTTGAAGGGACCGACCATGTCGAGCCCCCAGACGGCGAATGGCCAGGTGATGGGGATGGTTTGCAGAGCTGCAGCCGGCGTGTGTTTCTGCTTGCTGAAGCGCTGGCAGCCGGTGCAGGCGCGGACCATCTGCTCGGTCAGCTAGAGCAGACGGCCAGTAGAACCCGTAGCGCAAAGCTTTCGCTGCGATTGACCTGGACGCGGCGTGGTGCCCGCATTCGCCCTTGTGGATGTCTCAGCAGGCGGCGCCCTTCTGCCGGCTCGACGCACCGCTGAAAAACACCTGTGCGCTGCGCTTGTAGAGCTCGCTGTTGATGATGGTGTACGCCTTGGAGCGTCGCAGAACTTGTCGTGCTTGCACCTCCTCCTCTGGGAGTGCGCCGTGTGCGAGGAAGTCGAGGAATGGTTGCGCCCATGAGGGAACTTCGTGGATGGTGAAGACGCCGGCTAGCGCCAGCTGGGCGGCTTTTGGATCCGGCTGCGCAGCCCCCGGGTGTCGGAGCAGCCCCCGGGTTTGCGCTGGTCTTGTCGATGAGCTCGGGACGGGTGCGGCTGGCGCCTCGTAGCCGGGTGGGTCCAAATGACGTGGTGGGGGGACAGCCCCCGAGTTTGCTTGTCCGTGGGCTTGCAGCCCCCGGGATGACGATGGATTCCGAGTCGGGTGACGGTGTGATGGATGGCTTGTAGACGTGCTCGAGGGAGACGCCGGGTGGAATGGCTCGCCGGGTGCTGCCGAGCTTGGCTAGCATGTCAGCCGTCTCGTTGTTGGCTCTGGGCACGTGGTGGAATTCGCACCCCGAAACATGCGCAGAGCTGCTGCACGAAGAACCGGTAGGAGGCCATGTTGGCGTCCTTGGCGTCCCAATTTCCTGAAGTTTGCTGGATCACTAGGTCCGAATCGCCGAAGCACAGGATGCGCTGGATGCTCATTGCCTTGGCGATCTTGAGGCCGTGGACGAGGGCCTCGTACTCGGCGACGTTGTTGGAGGCTTTGAAGTGGACTGCACGGCGTACTCCAGCCGGTTGCCCTTGGGCGCGGTGAGGACGATTCCGGCTCCCAGGCCTTCGTACATTTGGAGCCGTCGAAGTGCATCCGCCAGTGCGCGGAGTCGGGCACAGGCGGCAGGTACTGTGTTTCCGCCCAGTCGACGATGAAATCGGCGATGAGCTGGGACTTGATGGATACTCTTGGCTGGTACAGGACCGTGTGCGGGGCCAGGTCGACTGCCCACTTGGCGACTCGGCCGGTTGCGTCTTTGTTGCCGATGATGTCTCCGAGTGGAGCCGTGCTCACCACGGTGATGACGTGCTCTTGGAAGTAGTGGCGCAGCTTCTTCTCCGCCATGTGCACGCCGTACACGAGCTTCTGGTAGTGGGGGTAGTTCTGCTTCGACTGCGAGAGGACCTCGCTCACGTAGTAGACCGGCCGCTGGACCGGGTGCTCCTTGCCTTCCTCTTGGCGCTCCACCACTAGGACGATGCTGACGCACCGGTTGGTGGCGGCGATGTACATGAGCATGGGCTCCTTTGGAGCAGGCGGCGCCAGGACCGGTGCCTCGGACAGTGCCTCTTGAGCTCGGCGAAGGCCGCGTCTGCTTCGTCCGTCCAGACGAACTTGCCGGTTTTCTTCAACAGGTGGTACAGGGGCAGGGCCTTTTCGCCCAGCCGGCTGACGAACCGGCTCAGCGAGGCCAGGCAGCCGGCGAACTTCTGGATGTCTTTTAGGCCGGTTGGCCGCTCCATGCCCTCGATGGCGGCGATCTTGTCTGGGTTGGCCTCGATCCCTCGCGCGGAGACGAGGAAACCGAGTAGCTGGCCAGCCGGTACTCCGAAGACGCACTTGGTTGGGTTCAGCTTCATCTGGAACCGGCGCAAGTTGGCGAAGGTTTCTCTCAGGTCGTCGATGAGGGTGCGGCGCTCTTTGGTCTTGATGACGATGTCGTCGACGTAGGCGTGGGCGTTGCGCCCGATCTGGTCGCCCAGACACTTCTGCATGCACCTCTGGTAAGTGGCGCCGGCGTTTTTCAGGCCAAACGACATGACCGTGTAGCAGAATGCTCCGAAGGGCGTGATGAATGCGGTCTTCAGGTGGTCATCCGGGTGGAGCTTGATCTGGTTGTAGCCGGAATACGCGTCCAGGAAGGACAGGTAGTCGCAGCCGGCGGTGGAGTCTATGACTTGGTCGATGCGTGGCAAGGCGAAGGGATCCTTGGGGCACACTTTGTTGAGGCTGGTGTAGTCGATGCACATGCGCCAGGTGTTGTTTTTCTTCATCACCAGGACTGGGTTGGCCAGCCAGTCCGGGTGGTACACTTCCATGATGAAGCCCGCGTCGAGTAGCCGGGCGATTTCTTCTCCGATTGCTCTTCTCTTCTCCTCTCCGAAGCGACGGAGAGGTTGCTTCACCGGTCTAGCATCCGGCTTGACGTGTAAAGAGTGCTCAGCGAACTCCGTCGGTACACCTGGCATGTCTTTTGGAGACCATGCGAAGATGTCCCGATTCTCACGGAGGAATTCGATGAGCTCGCCTTCCTATTTGTCGCTGAGGGTGTTGCCGATGGTGAGGAACTTCCCGTCCGGCTTGCTTGCGTCAAGCGGAACCTGCTTGCTGTCTTTCTTGGCTTGAAACTGCGTCTCGCCCGACTGCTTCTTTGCAGCCGGTACTTCCGGGTGCTCGGCCGCTACGGCGCGCCTGATCTCCTTGAACTCTTCAGCCGCTACCAGCGACTCGGCGAGCTTCGAGCCGGCCGAGGCGCATGCCATGGAGCGCTTGAAGTCGCCGGCTACGGTGATGATGCCGCTCGGGCCCGGCAGCTTCATCTTCAGGTAGCCGTAGTGGGGTACGGCCATGAATTGAGCGAGAGCCGGGCGGCCCAGGATGGCGTGGTAGGGGCTGCGGTGGTTCACCACCTCGAAACAGATGCTTTCACGGCGAAAATTTTTCTTGTCTCCGAAGACGACGTCCAGCCGGACGGTGCCGATTGGTGTGCAGGACTGCCCCGGCACGATGCCGTGGAAGATCGTCCGGCTGCGGTTCATCCGGGCCTCGGTTATCCCCAGCTTGTCGGCGGTGTCCTTGTACAGGATGTTGATGCTGCTTCCTCCGTCGATGAGCACTCGGGAGAAGGTGACGGCGAACTCTTGCTCGGTGACGAAGGTGGGGTCCAGGAGCAGCTGTAGCCCCCGGGATTCGGCATGATATCCGGGTTCGCCGGTCCGAAGGAGATGGGCTGGTTTGCCCAGTCCATCAGCTGCTGGACGGCGGGGACGACTGCGTTCACCTCTGCGACGCGCAGCCGCTGGCTGCGCTTGTCGTTGCGCTCGATGATGGAGATGACGTACGCGGCGTCCTTGTTGGGGTACATGTCGCGATGTGCCGGCTGCGGCAGCCGGCTGTCTTGGGCGCTCATTGCGCTGGTTGTTGCCTATGTTGATGCCGCCTTGGGGAGGGGGTGGGCCGGGTGCTGGAGGCGGCGGACCTCTCCGCGCTGCAGACGGAGAGTCCAGCTGCAGCGCGCCGTCGTATGGCTGGCCGGCTTCCCGGTCACGCTGTGGTACGGCACGGGCCGTTCATCATGTCCTCGAACAGGTATGCTGGCTTCGCCCACTGGCGGTCCTCGTATCGCCCTTCTGGCTTGTTCCACTGGCGGGGATTCCGGTTCCCACCGTCGTCGCCAGCCGGTTGGCCGGCTTCGGTTGCGTTGACGGCACGGTTCTCGTACCGCCCGTCTGGCGCGCCGCTTCTCTTCCGGCTGTCTCGATCTCGATCGTCGCGGCGGTCGCGGTTGTCGCGGTTGCCTCCATTGTCCCGGATGTCGCGGTTGCCTCGGTTGTCGTTGCTGGGGCCGCCTGGCTCTCTCGCAGCCGGCTTTTCTTGTGGCCTGCCGGCTCCATCTACTGCATTGGGATCTCATGGCGGAGTCGGCCGTGGCGTACTTGTCTGCTATGGTCATGAGCTCCGCCATGGACTTTGGCTCGTCTAGGAGCAGCGCGTGCTTGAGCATCGTGCCCTCCCGGCAGCCGTTGATGAAGAAGCCGACCGCCTGGATGTCGTGGACTCCCTCGCAGGTGTTGCGCAGGGTTGACCATTTCGTCAGGTAGTCGCGGTCGGACTCGGTTTTGCCCTGGGTGCAGCTGGCTAGCTGGCGAGGGCGAGCCGGGCGCTTGTAGGTGCTGGAGAAGTTCCTGACGAAGACCTGCTGGAAGTCCAGCCAGGAGTTGATCGATCCATCCGGCAGGCTGTTGAGCCATGTGCGAGCTGAGTCCTTCAGCATGAGTGACACGTAGCGCACCGCGCGCTTGTTGCCGCCTGCGATGGAGACGGCGGTGACGTAGTCGGATAGCCAGTCCTCTGGCTTCGTGCTTCCGTTGTACTTGGGCGTGTCGCGCGAGAGGGAGAAGTTCCGCGGGAAAGGCTCTCTTGCGATGCGAGGTCCGAAGCACCGGTGGACCTCGCCCTCCTCTTCTTCGAGCCGGCGGGATTCTCCAGGGCGTCGAGGCGGTCACGGGCGTCGGGGCCGAACGTCGGGCCTAGATCTCCCAGCCGGTCGTGGACGCTTCCCCTGCGGGCAGCCGGCGGGTCGGGGTAGTTGTACTGGCCTTCGCCGGCAGCCGGCGCGTTGTAGTTCTGGCCGCCACCGGCAGCCGGCGCGTTGAAGCGGCTTGGTCTGGAGTTGATGCTGCGTGCGCGATTTCCACCCGGCTGGGGGCTTGTGGCGACGACGCCTGGCGGTCACCTCGAGTTGCGCCGGGTGGAGGGGCTCCAGGCGGGGGCGGTGGGAGGGACGGCGAGTTCATCGCGGACGCGGCCTGGTTCTGGCGAAACTGGTGGTCGGCGGTGTCGAGGAGGTCCTGGACGCGCTGTTGCTGCGCGCGCTCTCGTCCCCCTCCAGGTTGGGCAGTTCTGCTGGCGGCGCGTGCTGCCTTCATGTTCTTCGCGGGGGAGCTGTAGACGGGTCGACGAGTAGGCGGTGCTCCGGCTGGTCCAGCCGGCTCGGCGTCGGGAGCCGGTCCTCCTGCCATCTCGTTGGCGAGGTTGCGCCTGACGTTTCCCCGCGGGTTGGGCTCGACGGCGATGGGGGTGAAGCCGTGGGCGAAGTTGTACTCGCGGACCTGCGCTTCCATGCGGCGATGCGTGGCTGCGACGCCGTGCGCGCTGCTGAGGAGGCGCTGGCGGCTTGCTCGAGGATGATGGCGGCCTGCGCGGATCCGCGTCGGCGGCGATGGGTGTGACCAGGCCCTGGAGCATAGCCTGGACGGAGTCGACGGGGGCGTGCTGCTGGGTGCTCGCGACGTCGGACACCATAACTTCCGCGTAAACGCGGGTCTCGGTGCTGCTCTCGCAGCCGGCCTCTCCTCGGGAAACGGTCGACGCAGCGCTGGATGTTGGCGGGGTAGGCGGGCGCGAGGGCGATGTAGACGTGCTCGCCGAAGTGCAGGACAGTGCCATCCTCGGGGAAGGCGGAGCCGGCGAAGCAGTTCGCGTTGTCGTTGACGAAGTCGATGGAGCCGAACGTCGAGACGAGGCCGGAGGCGACTCGCTCGCCGAGACGGCTGCGGGATCCCTGGCGGAATGTGACTCCGGCTGCTGCCATCTGCCCCACGGTGGGCGCCAAATGACGTGGTGTGGAACACGGCATATGCCACGGGGTGGCTAAGATCGGATGGGGGCAGCGTTCTGCAACAGCGGCACCCGCAGGGATTGCGCCGGAGCGCGGACACGGGAAGTACCCAGGTTCGGAGCCCTCCCGGAGGAGGTAACACTCCTACTCCTGCTCGATCTCTCTATCAATGGTGGACACAGTACAGAGTTGCTCCTTGAGCTGTTCGAGTGTTCCATGGTTCGGTGTGGAGGAAGAAGATGAGGCGACCCCTTCTACTTGGGCACCGACAGCCTTATATAGGCCTG
Organism: Poa pratensis; assembly: GCA_947311845.1. NCBI lineage: Eukaryota > Viridiplantae > Streptophyta > Magnoliopsida > Poales > Poaceae > Poa > Poa pratensis. Next base: position 55,984,230 of record CAMZMU010000049.1, on the reverse strand, counting down.
GCTGTCCGGCTTACAGGCGGGGCCGGCTGGTCCGCGCCAGCCGTGTCGGCTACAGGGTGTTTCTCTCCGTGACGCCGTTGTCCGCGGCACAGTGCTACGCTTCGCGCAGTCGAACTCCATAGCCGCTAGGAGATGTCGGGTAGGCCTGTCGTCGTGGAGGGCTGACCGGCTGCGGTGCCGGACCCCGCCGACCGGCAGGCGGCGCCTAGGATCTGTCGGGCGCGGGCAGCGCTCCGTGTCTCCCGCCTGTCGAGGCTGCTGGGCACTGTGGGAGACGTAGGGCTAGGCCTCGCTTTAGCCCATGCCTGGCGACGTGGAGGGCAGCCGGCCATGGCCCCGGCGCCGCCCAACACGGGCCCTTGTCTCCCGCTCGTCGTGGAGTGCGCAGCCGGCATCCGCTGACGCAACCGAATCCGGCTGCTACCGTTGACCTTGGTCGCATAAGGCGGACGATGCTTGTCGTTATCTGTTGTCTGAGATGATGAGTCCGCAGTTCTTCTTGCCCACGCCGCTCGGCTGTGCCTCGACTGGCTAGGCGAAGCCCGGCTGCGCTCAGGGCAGATGGGCTCGGCTTAGCCGGACAGCTGGAGGCGGCCGGGCACCTGAATTTGCGTTTCACTCGGGATCTTCTGTGGGCCTTTGGGTACCCGGTTTATCCCCGTGTCAGCAACCGCGGCGTATAGATACGCCGACGGCGAGAGGTTATATGCCTACGGCTTCCGGCCGTCGGCGTATTGCGTTTCCTGTAGTGAAGGGCAGAAAGACCGCAAATGTAGTTATGATGATACTGGATGAAAGATGGTATATTTTATGTTGTCCATTCAGTATGTCGTTCTCATGTACGGTGGATGACAGGGTGAATACACACGTATGTGCTAATATCTCCATGTTTTTCTGGGTCGCAAGGACTTTTCTCCGCGCTGATGGAAATAGCCACACATCTTTTCGTTCAGTGTTGGTATGGTCAATATGAAGTTCACTTAGGAAATATCGTGCAGCTTAAAAATGTGCGACATGCTCATTCCCGTAAGAAAACTCATCAACGACTCGCTTCTATGTCGAGATGGCTTCAAGTTGGTATCTCAAGAAGTATGGACAAATTATTTGAAAAGTACGAGAGCGGAGCAACGCGGTTTTCCCACAACTAAGAGGATTCCCACCGCTTATCATGACCGTTGATTTTGCATCCAACGAAACATATTATTCTTACTATTTTATGTGTTAAAAAA